>CAODLS012217134.1:0-12518 GCA_948243855.1 Flueggea neowawraea | reverse complement strand
ATTTGGTAGAGCATCTATGAAACAATCGTGAAGAATAATACCAAATTTTATTTTCATGTATTATTATTTTATTTTAAGAAATTATGAATTTTATTTTAATGTATTTTTATTTTAATGTATTTTTAATTTTAATGCATTTTTTATTTTAATGTAATATTTTTATTTTAATGAATTATTTTTATTTGAATGAACAATTTTTTATTTTAATGAATTTGGGGTAGAAAGTATTAAATGATGTAGTAGATAAAAGTTGGGGATTAAAATTAAATTGTGTTTAGTGGAAAGCTAAGTAGGCGTCCCATGAGACTCTTACTGGAACCTTGGGTTACTGATGAAAAAGCTGAGGGGATCGGAACTAGAGACTTTAATAAAATAACAATAAAAACGCTGAACAGACGTCCGACGGGATAACTTTAGGAACCTTGGGTTCCAAGCAGCCTAACAATAATTGGAGTCTATTAAAAAATGAATCCCGACTATTTAAAATACATATATTTTTTATTTTTTATTGTTTTACATGGTTTTTATTTTTATTTTTCTATACAAAGTTTCATAATTGAGCAATGATAATTTTTTGGTGTTAGATTTTTTTGTCTTTTCTTATAACAAACAAATTTAAATTTTAATTCATCATTCTCTCAAAATCTAAAATACCAATAATTTTAAAAATACACAAAATCTATCATTTTCTCTTTATCCAATAAATATATAAAATTTTCAAAATATATCATATCCATGTTTTTTTACCAAATTTAGACTATTCACAAAATACACTTCATTTATCAGTTTTTTTATCCACAAGTGGAAAATTTTTCACATTCCACCATTTATTTTTTTGGAAAAATATTTTTTTTTTTGAAATTTAATTAAATAATTTATTTTATAAATTTATTAAAAATATTGTTTATTCGAATCATAAAAATATTTATTTAAAATAAATATATTTATTACTATTGATATATTTAATTTGAATAATGGGTGAAGTGACCGTAAGTCTTATAATAGAATTTAATTATAAATTAAAGTGTATAAATAAATCATATAATAAATAAAAAATTAATAAATTATTAATGTGATAATATCATTAATTTTTAAATAAATTAATGTACTAAAGATGTACTTTTATGACAATATCAATTCAAATATTAAGGTTTTCAAAGACAAAAAAAAATAAAGTCGTGAGATCAATAATCTAGATAGCAAAATAATTGCATCATATCGAATCTTTGAAATTTGAATACCCCTTCTTTTTGGCTTGAAATATTATTTAATTAATTCTGGTCAAGGATTGAGACTATAATGATAAACGTACAAATTTTCTACTCAACAAACAGGCATTCCGTTGATCAATACAAAAAGTTGCAAAATTGAAGAAACTAATAACAATAAAAATAAAAAAATAAACAAAACTTGCAGCTTCTCATATAAATCTATGGATTTTGAAGAATGAATTAGTACTTGTTATATTTAGTCAATAAATGAGCCGAAAAGAAACTATTCCTTATACCTAATTTATATTGATATATTTTCAAACGAGAATATAAAAATTTGACATAGGAAGCTCACCATCACAAAGTTTTCCAAATTGAAGTATTTGCTCAGAAAAAAGGCCAAAAAGGAATCACTATTAGCAATAATAAAATAAAAAATAATTTATTAAAAAATTATAAAATAAAATAACATTAACTGATAGCATCTGTTGGACACGAGAAGTTTCGGGGTGATCCGCATCACACGTGAGCCTAATGAAGGAGCACACAAGTGAGTCTGACACCACATATTTACTAAAACCTTAACACTCTGTTTGAGAGAGAGAGTTAGAATGGATTGAAAATGTTAGTAATGGATTAGATTGTACTGTAATGTAACAGAATGGATTATAAAAATTTTAACTTGTTTGAGACGAATAGATCATAAATGATCGTAAATAAAAGGTTAATAAATGATTGTGTTTGTTTAGACTGGAAGGATTATGATAGGTTGATTAATTATATTTCAAATTTGTCCTTATAATATTAGATATTACTACATACTTTTATTTATTTTTTCATAGTTAATTTTCTATCATATTGTGAATTAATAATAAAAAACTATATAAACACAGATAATTCGAATAAAAAATAATTATTAAATATTAAAGAGTATACCTACATAATTTGTTTTCATATGCACATTGTCCTAAGTATTTAGCTGAATGATACTAATTAATATAATAAGTAACAGTTCAGATATACATCATTGTAAAAATAATTAGTACAATTTCCATAATCAAAGCATAGAAATTAATGGATACAATATAGACAACAACGAGGACGTCAATATCAAATTGTAATGGATTATATAGCTTTTTAATGTATGTTAATTAATTGAAGACGTACATAAAACATACTACACTAATTTTACTATTTTTGATGCTGCGAGCTATAGTTAATCAGAATGATTAATTGATGTTTTTGCTTTGATCTAATTGAACTGAATTATTGAATTTTGAAGTAGAAAGCTGCAATTATTTGAACAACGTGATCTGATGTTTGGATGAGAGAAATAACAAGACATAACAAGTAATATTAGAGTATAATAGTATTAAGGGTATATTAGGAATTAAAATATTATGTGAAGATATACTTGTCATAAAAAAAAAATTTCCCCCTCTCCTACATAAAACCCACGGTAACACTTCAATTTGGAGTATTAAAAAGTTGTTCAGAACTAATACAAAACTTAACTCTTCAAAATCCTTCAAAACTCTTCTATTAAAACTTTACGTTCATCCCAAACAAGACTATTTTTTTAACCTCTCAAAACCATTCTTTCCAACTAAAACACTCCTCTCAAACAGAGCGTAAGACAATGGGTTATGAGACTACACTACTTATAAGTACTTTACACACTATTATTCTTTAATGTATGACTCCTCTACATTCACACTTACTTTCTAACAATCTTTCATTCAAGTGTGAATCGAGCTTAGGCCTACAATGGAATTGCGAAATTTCCTTAGGTCTCCTCGAGTACTAATGTGGAATTTTAACCTAGGAGCTCTTCCCATTACTCCACCCATCTACAAGTGACCATGCTCACATCAGGCAATACATAAGGGTTTTAGCATTCAACAAGGTTTTCTGGCCCGATCATCACCACGGTGTCACCAAGAGCTTCTCTCATGACTCCACCCTTTCGTCTACAAGCCTTTTCGCCCGTTCACACAGTAGATTGGGCCTACACTAGTCAATACAGCTCTTCACCACTTTATCGCACACATCCCAAACCACCATCGCACCATACTCATCCTTGTTCATATCTCAGTTGAACCATTAGCTCTAATACCACTTGTTGGACCCGAGAAGCCTCAGGGAGATCTGCATCGCACGTGAGCTTAATAAAGGAGGACACAAGTAGGTCTGACTCTACATCTTTATCTAAAATCTTAAGGCAATGAGTTATGAGTTTATACCACTTATAAGTCATTCACACACACACTACTATTTTTTGATGTGAGACTTCTCTCCATTCACACTTACTTTCTAACAACATCAATATTAGTATAATTAATAAATAATTCCAAATTCAAGCTACTTGTTTAACATTTGGAACTTAGAAAGTAAGCACAAGAGTTTTGAAGGCGTTAATACTTTGGTGTTTTTAATTTTGTTTTAACTATTGTTTGTGTAATACCCCGTTGGATTCCGATACAACTCTCGATAGCTTTTGGTTCTGTCCCGAATCGATCTTGATCGATTGGAGTGACGAGTGGGTGACTTATGGTATTGTGAGGTATTACTCGAGTAAGTTTTGGTGTGTTACTCGAGTGATATGGACCATGGATTACTCGAGTAGGCTGTTAGGTCTTACTCGAGTGAAATGAGGTATGCATTACTCGAGTAAGCCATTTGGTTACTCGAGTAAGCCTTGTTTTGGGATGAACATGATGAACACCTGAGAACGTGTTACTCGAGTAACCATTTATGATACTCGAGTGAGGGGTGTCACTCGAGTGAGATGGTCTGTCATTCGAGTGAGATGTGCGCCCAGTGAGTGAAACGGTGTCGTTTTGGGCAATGTCTATATATTACCCCACCCGAATTCTTTGGTCTCATTCCGTCTCCCTTCATTCAAAACACTCCCATTTCGTTTAGAAGCCATTTTGGTTGGATCTCGTTCCTTCCTAGACGTCTCATGAGGTAAGATTGTGTCTCTCTACCTCTCATTCTTTCATTTTCCATCATTTTGCATGAATGTGCATTTTAAGGTTTGAATGAATGCTCCTAAGTTCGAATGTAGGTTATTTCTGTTAGAATGGGTGTTAAGGGTTGTGATTTCGGCATTTTAGGAGTCCATTAACACATAATGTAGGCTTGGATTCACATAAATCGAACATGCTTGTGAATGAGTTTCAAACTAATTCGTTTTGGGTCGATTTAGTGTGTTTTCGAGTTATGTTGATGATTTTGACTCTAGATTTGAGTTCAGGGGGTTGAGTCGAGTCAATGTGGGTCTTGGGTATCGATTTTCATTTGTGAAATCGAGGTTTTGTCAAGTTGGGTATGATTTGGGTAGGGTCTTACTCGAGTAAGCAGATGACTCACTCGAGTAAGTGATGATCACGAGTTACTCGAGTAAGCACATCTAACTTACTCGAGTAAACCATTATTAGAGTCACTCGAGTAAGCCCTTTTGGTTACTCGAGTGAGGCTTTGTGCTGAGGGACCAAATATGTAATTTTGCACACTTTTGTACCTCTTAGTGTTGGGGATTATTTTGGGAATTCTAACTACTCCGAGGACTGGTTTGTAATTCCAGAGTACTTTGAGGGCTATTTAGAACTTAGTCAGGTCTCGGAGGCTAGAGTGTAATTTTACATTGGTTGGAGACCAAACTGTAATTTTGCGTGAGCTTTGAATTTTGGGTTGCGAATGATGGTTTATCATTCAGAATAGAGTTTCAGCATATGCATATCATTCATCCGGTACTGCCACAGTACCAACATTATTTTCTGATATATGTTATGGATGTGTCTGTTCCAACTTCTTGTTCCTGCCAGTATGACCAGCCACCTACCAGTGATGCCTGATTGGATTCTTTGCTTCGGATTCCAGGTTAGTGAAATGACAGCTTCAGTCACATAGGTTGTGTCTTCCTACTTATATCGTTTTTGTTGTGTCGGATATGACATAAAATCTGACTAATAATTATTTGGCTAATTATTAATCGGACTTATGTGGTTTATAATAACCAACGTTTTTACTCTGTTAATATATATATATATATACTGAAAATATGAAAATATGTTCTACATGACTGTCTGTTATATTATTGTAATTAATATATTCTGATCCGGGATACCTAGTTATGGGGTACGTAACTTTTGATATATCAATACTTTGTGAAGACCCTAGTTGTCGGGGTAAAGTGGTAGTCTTATATCTGGCTAGATATATGCTCTGTTATGTCTAGTGGCTGAGTCCACGATACTATGTTGAACACTTTGTTATAGTCCCATATTATGACTCTATTATATATATATATATATACACACTCTGATACTGTTTGAATGCATGTTGTCTACTCTGTATGCAAACGTTTTGGTAAAATATTTTCTGAAAACTATTACATATGTAGTGTGTATATATGATATATCGGTATATGCGTGTGCGGTATCTTTTGAATGGTTTTCAAAACTGTCTGTGTGATACACGCATGAGGCAATCTGGAGTGTTATTTTCTCACTGGATCATGAACCCCATTTTATTGTTGTTTATCTTCCTTGTATGTCCGACAGATATATTTTGACGATCAGCATATGTTTAGCACCCCGTCACCAGTGAGACATTCTTTGCTATTTTGTAAGTGCCCTTGTTCGAACTATACTTTTGTATTTTGTTGTTAGAGTTTCATACCGGGTTTCTGTGGGGATACTGGGCTACACTTTTATATTTTGAATTTTGACTATATTATGACGGTTTCATATTTATTTTAATAGTATTATATTCATATTATTTTTCGTATATTGTATTTTATTAAATAAATGTTTTGATAAACTATTGTTTTTGGTAGAATATTTGTATCTCTGAGGCTTGTGCGAGATGAGCTGGACTTCCATAGACAGTTCACCTTGTACACTGGTCACCGACCCGACTCGGGTCGTGACAGGTTGAATATATCATTTTTCGTTGATTCATTTGATGGTAGAGAGGCAATACATTTTTTATAATATCACATACTTTTTGACTTCCCAAATTAACTAATTCTTCGAATTGTTACAACTTCTGATCCAAATAATAAACATCAAATTTGATAATACCAAAATGTGTCTTCTAAGAAAAGAAAATAATATTTCATTGATTTCTAAGTAAAATTAATTGAAGAGTTTCCAAATTCAACATTCGGTTTCTGTTTTTTTTTTTAAAATAAAAAAAGGATACTAAACTTAGAGTGCAAACAATATATATAGTCTTCGCATTCACACTGATATAGTAGATTTACATATATTTACAAGAATAGAAGCCCTAGCTGATATCTACAGTGTGGAAACAGTTTTCTTCTTCAGTTATATATATATATATTCACCATTGACAATCCTTCCTTCAACCCTCTCCTCAATCATCGGACTATACCTATGTACTACTGATCCTATAATGCTTCTTGTCTTCATACAGCAAAGGCAACAACCATAGTATCTAATACAAATCGCTTTCGTTTATTATTTCTTGCGTGCTTTGCCAACACATATATAATCAAGAAGTAGTATCAAACATCAGCTTCTAAGGTGGATCGAAAGCATGGGAAGAGACCCTTTTGTTCCGGGGCGGCGGAGGAGAAAGAGGAAGATCACATCTTCCCTGTCTTCTCCGCTCGATTTCAACGTGACATGAATGCTATGGTTTCTGCCTTGGCTCAAGTTATTGGTAGTAGTAGCCACAATAACGATCCTCATCAAGTTCATGGAAATCCTCTAAGCACATCCCAAAACGTTGAAGAACATCATCCTCATCCTCAATCCACTGCTCAAGACCAAGGTATCATTAATTGATCGTACATATTTATCACAAATATATTCATAGATCTCTACAAGTTTTCCTAATTTATACCTATATCAATAATTAACTGTGATGTTAATTACTAAACATGTTAGTTCTAATATTCTACACTTAATTAATTATATAGTTGTTTGAAACAGGCAAGACCTAAGTTATAGTATGATTGCATGTCTAATTAGTTATCAATTACCCTACTCATAATATCCCCACTTAATTTCATTCATTTCGCTAATTTTTTATTTCATTTTGTGGTGTTTGGGAGTGATTATCCTAGGTTAATTATGTGACTAGTTAAATGTAATCCTAATCTTTCACTCATCTATTTAAGGAATACTAAATTTCCTTGTTTGTTTCCTGCCCTTTTGTTATGCATATATATATATATATATATAAACCAATCTTCTAGTCAATTCTTATCCTTTAATCATTTGAACTTAATTCATTCATTCAATATTCTAAATCTTGGATTAATATTATTGTTACATTTTTTATTATTTCTTCTTTGGCACAAACTTAATCAATTTTATATATACTTGAATTATTGTAATTAAATTAATTAAGCTTCTAAATGTGTCTTAATGGTGTCAAGGGAACACACAAAGAAGGAGGCACTATAGAGGAGTGCGGCAACGGCCATGGGGGAAGTGGGCGGCGGAGATAAGGGATCCGAAAAAGGCAGCTCGGGTATGGCTTGGAACATTCGACACAGCCGAGGCGGCAGCACTTGCTTATGATGAAGCCGCACTTAGGTTCAAAGGAAGCAAAGCTAAGCTAAACTTCCCGGAGAGAGTTCAAGGAAGAAGTGAATTAGGGTTCTTAACAACACGCCAAGACAGTCTTCAACAACACGTTCCTAATCCAATTCAACCTCCACAACAGCCACAACACCTTTCATATCAAAACCCTTACCAATATCCTCAGTTTCTTCAAGGTGGAGATCATAATTATGGCATCAACAACCATTATAACCATATGCCAAGTAGTGGTTATAATAGTAGAGAAGTAGCGTTTCTTTCGCTGTCTTCGTCTGAATCTTCGCAGCACCAACAACAACATGAGCAACTAGAAAGATATGCAATGCAATCCGGTGCAACTTCTAATAATTCACGTACTTCAGATTATCCTCCTCCTACTTCAAGCTGGGACTTTGGTTCTAGTCATACAAGAGATTAATTTGGGTATCTAATATTATGTTTCCTAGTTTGCTTAAGGAGAGATTCAGTTAAGTGCACTTCCCTTGAAGATTTGATTTTTTCCTTTTTTTTCTTGAGTAAATGCAGTGCTTAATTTGATCACTTCTCTTCTGACGAGGAGTACGTAACTAAGCATGCAAGGAGTTCTTCTTTCAATATGTTCATCGAGCTTGAACTTTTAATTTTATGCTTTTGAATTTCTAATAGAAAAAGTGATGCTATCTACTAAGATTATGTGACTAAAACTTATCATATCATTATAAGTGAGCCTTTTCTTTTGGAAATAAAATACATGACGAAATCTCAAAGCGATCTAAAGGGTGAAAGAGATGAAAGTGCTTTATTCCAAAAACAAAAGAAAGATGTATATGTGTCTGGAGTGTTGTTAAACATATACTTATGATCAAAAGCATACTTGAAGCTAGCACACTTACTTCGTTCAAAATAAGGTTCCTGTTTTAATAAAATATCCGTAAAATAACTTGTGAAATAGTTGCTTGGTGCATTTCTTAACTATGCTGTGATCATATTGTTCATATATATATATAAACCTACCTCAACCAAGCTATTACAAGCTGAGAATCGAACCCACTATTTTTTCATGCTGAAGTTGAATGAACTATAAATCCATTCGTTACTTCAACCAAGCTTGCACGTGATGATTGAAGCAAAGTCCACGACCGATCAGCTTTGAGTTACACAAGAAGATCTTAGTTTGAACGTCGCTACCGCCTGATCTGCATGGCCCGTATTAAACTATGAAAGCTTAATCAGAAGAGCACTTTTGCAGTATACAAGTGCTAATTCATTTGTATGTGAAAGGAACAAGTCCTATTCAAAAGCCACCTGCTTTCAAGTTTCAAGAGTATATATCTAGTTATTATGACATTGAAGGTCGTGATCATATATGCCTTGTAAATAAATACTCCATACCAGTTTACTCAGTTCCTGAAGCATCAACGGAATTGAGGACCACCACCACCACCACCAAGTAAACGGTGGTTTGAGCTGACCAAAGTGGAGGGTTAGGGTGTGAAAGCCCAATTGTCGTGGATTTCGGCTGTGTTTGGTTGACAAAAGTGGGCTTTCAAATGCCTTTCTTCCTGTGGGTTTGTTTTGAGGACACGTTTGTCTGTAGCCACAATGTTACAGTGGAACGTCTCATTTCATTGCCGAAAGTCTCTGTCCACAAACACATCCTTCTACATTGGGCTTTGACTACCATTTTATTTCAACTAATTATCATTCTAATCACGTTTACCATCATTAATCACTTTTTTGTCCATATTGAAAATGTCGAATATTTTCCTACTTTACAGAAATTGGCAAATACTAATTACGTGTGTAACAGCTTATGTATTTGTTAGTTTGGAATAGACTGATAGAATCCTAAATTGTATTTTAGCATAAAGTACAACACGAAATTTTAAAATTATAAAATATTAAATATGATTAAATATGATTTTTTTATTAGAAAAAGAAACAAAAAATAGTCACTCAGATTCAGTCTCAGATATGGCCGAATTAGGCGATTAGATTAGATATAATATTGCACCTTTTAACTTGAAATTAAGTGTCTTTGGGACTATTTATTATATGAGTGAAGAAGGGTAGATTCTATCCAATCTTAACCTATCTCATGTTGTCCACAAGTGGGCGAGGCAATATCCATAAAGGGAAGAAAATCTTCATATATGCTATTTTGCCGGCTAATCTTTAATCTTATAGCAGAACTTTGTAGCATCTTACTCGTGTTCTTTTACTAAGGCTCTGTTGGGTGTTGTAATTTAAAAAGTATTATTAACAAATGATAATTAGTGACTGTTTAAATACATTTAGTTAGAAGGGAATAATTAGTCTTAATTTTTTACGATGCAAAAAAAATATATCTTGACTATTTTGAAACTATATTTATATTATGATTGTGTATTACAGTTTTTGTCATTATCAAACACTTAAAAAATACGATTAAATCGAAAATATATTTTACAATCTCAACGCAGTATTAATTTCAATTTCAAATAAAACCTAAAATTTATTCAATTTACAACAAATACTCAAATAAACCTCTATCCTGATCTCCTCTTTGTATAAAAGACGTCGTCTATTTGTTTTTGTTAATGCAAAAAACGTCTATTCTTATCAAAACGTTCATTCATTTCATCCTCTTAAACCCCTTTTCTTGAAAATGTTTATGACCGAGGAAAAGTGCGCCCGTGGGTACTTCACTTGCCTCTTTTAGCACGGTTCACTTGAAAAGGGTTTTCAATAATGATTTTTTGCTCGTGACATCGAATGAACCTCGCAACATAAAGCCGAAATTACATGGAAAATAGCCTAACTTTCCATTACCATAATCTACCACTTCCCCGTCACGTCAGAGTAACGCGGTATATTTGTTTCATTATGGGCACACGATTCCAGAATTAATGGTCCTGCTCTTTGCTTTCAACACAACAACCATCAAAAACTGGTCCTTTTATTTCCTATCGAAACTTTAGATGTTTCTTTAATTATGCAACGTGTGTTTCACTTACCTAAAGATTGTCCCGTGCCGACAATCTCACGTTATTATTTAAGTTGAAATGGCCTCTTATATTTACAATTAAAAGACAAATTCTTTGATAAAAGCTAAATTTAATTTAAAATTCAGTATCCGTATTCATCCAAAATACTTCAGTTATTTTAATAGACACGTTTCTTATTTTAAGTGTCCTAAAATATAAATAATTTTTTTTTAACAATTCATTTCATTAATTATTAACAAAATTACAGTATTTTTGTTTAATTTAATTTTTGAAATCAGTAAATATAAATTATTAAGTCTTTATCTTGAAATATTAAACTACTATAATTGAAAAAAAAAATACAAAATTAAATAAGATTAAATACTAAAACTATCATCTTTTGATTTTTATATAAGGTGTTTAGTGTCTATAAAATTGAATTCGAAGAGTGGTTATTCTTAATAGGAATGTATGTCACTTTCAGGCAGGCGAACATGAAAGAAAAGGATCGGAGGGCGGCGGAGATAAAATTCAAAAATGAAATTATGAGATTAGGTCATCACACGCTTCAATGTTTATGCTGTCGGCTTCAGTTTCAAAATTTGCGGCGGTTTGGCTGCTTTATCTGACTTTTCTACGCTTCTTAATTCATTCATATTCTTTCTTGCAGTGTAGTTTAAGTTTTGGCTTTTTGGTTCCCCATTCTTTTTTGTTTTTTTTTTTTTGAACTGATTGGTTCCCATTCTTTTCGCCCTACAAAGTAATGAAAATATCATCCTTTTCTAGTTTTTTCAAAATATCATTATTCTTAATGCCATATGTAAAAACCGTGATTAGGTGTCCCAAACCTCTTATCATACATTGCTAATAGTCACGTATATACATCTAAGATGCGTTTTTAGAAATGAAACTATGATAACTTAGGTTCCCAAGAAACAAATCCAAAATAGATAATGCCTCAATGAGAGGCTTAGCTATTGTTAAAAAACATGGTCTATAACAATTCTAATTTTTTATAAGCTGCTTGTTAAGGTTTTTTCATTAATTTTCAAGAAATTAATCAACGAATTAGAAGATGAACTGAGATAGGTCAGTTACATAAACACACCGTCTATATTCATAAATTACGGATTAACGAGGTCAGATTTTAATATTTTAAACAGAAATTTCAAAATTATGATCTCATGCAATCAACTTTATAAATTATAGATTCACGCTTGTTTAAAATTTGTTTAAAATTTTTATAGCATATGTTCATTTGATATTTATTTATAATTTATATAAATTTTATTTAGAATTTGTTTAAAACTTGTTTAGCATCTGTTCATTGTATATTTTTTCAACAATAAACCAACAAACAAACAATATAAAATCAACAACAAACCAACAGAACGCTATAAATTTGAAAATATAGAACCGTAAATTTTACACCGTAAATAAGTAATTATATAAAAATATATATGCAATAAACATACTCCATTTGTGCCGAAGAAATATTACAAACTAATATAGCAATTAGTTTCTTCACTGAATTAAGGGCTTCCAGGGTTTGTTTTGTGAAGCGGGTTGGGCTCAAAGAGCAGCGGTGGAGTCTTCCACTGCGGGGAAAGAAAAAGTTTTTTTTCTAACCCAATGAAATGGCCAACGAACCAGCCCAAAGAAAGATTCAGTTTCGAGCAATAGCACAGGCTCACATCTTTTTGCTGTTCTCTTTCATTTAACTAATACAATACTGTACTAGATAAATTATATTATTTTTTTAATTAATAAATAATAAATTT
>CAODLS012216690.1:0-25826 GCA_948243855.1 Flueggea neowawraea | reverse complement strand
CCAACTTTATTTTCAATAACATGCTCATGATAATATACACTAATCAAAGCATCATCCAAGGCATATTTGCTTATGATAATATGCACTAATCAAAGCATTATCCATGACAGATGTCCATACACATTGACCCTCACTTGCAGGCGCATCGTCATTCTTGAAAATGTCATAGCATCTATTGAAATTATTTTTGATATTTTTTATGCGATTTTGAATTTGATTCTAGTCTATTCCTTCCTCTATACTTAACATTAAGTTCTTTCACAATATTGTTAGAGGCATATGTGTGGTGAAAGTTCTCCCAACTTTATTTTCAATAACATGCTCATGATAATATATACTAATCAAAGCATCATCCAAGGTAGATGTGCTTATGATAATATGCACTAATCAAAGCATCATCCATGACAGATGTCTGTATGCATTGACCCTCACTTGCAGGCCCGTCGTCATTCAATTTTTTTTTTCTCTTTGGCATGTTTTAGAAAATAACAAAAATAATGTTTAGCTAGAATTAAAATAAAATCATAACGAGTAGTTAGCTAACACATGTACAACTATGGAATCTGTAATCCTCTCTCCTCTAAGAGCATCTTCAGGGTCTTCTCTAAGATGATAATGTTGTTTATTTACATTTTCTGCAAGCTCTTGGTCTACTTCTGCTAGTATATTGAAAGCAGACTTTTAAGACAATCTTTTCTACTTAATGCGTCTTTTATGATTCTGCAATCAGAAGCAGTTCCTTCCCACCCAGGCAGTACATATAGGAATTTCAAATTAAAAGTGCAAGTTGCTAACACATTTTGTTTTGGGTACTATTTCCTTCCCTGATATTTAGCAGTTTTAGTATGTGATACTTTAACACGAATGTGTGTTCCATCAATAACACTAATACAATCCTGCCATTATAGTTACTATTAGTAATACACTTTAATAATAATAATTATAATAATAATGATGATGATGATGATGATATAAAGGTAGTTTGTAATAATTTAATTTATTTTTACCTTAAAATATGGGCAAAACTTACTGGAGTTCATAATTTATGAATGGATTTGTGAACCATCACATTGTTTAAACAACCTATCTTCCAAATTTATTAGCGCTCTTAAGACATTGTGGAAATGACGACTGATAATCTCCCCAGATCGACGAAAGAATAGACAGAGCTCTAGATTCGTAACACTGTGTCCTAACACATAAAGTGATTTTGCGACTTGTTCCTCTATAATCACTTGCAATGTTGGCCAAAGACCACCTTCTTTAACTAACATTGAACATAAACTTGTGAACGCACTAGGACTTATTATTATCATAGCACGACAATGAACGGGAGTCAAGAGTAAAGACAATAATTCATCTCTAACAACCCCTCCTTCTAACCTTATAGTACGATAAAGATGAATTCTATTGTTTCGTCTTCTTAAAACATACTAGTAAATAATCATGCAAACAACTTGTGCTACTGATATGTGAAATAAGCATTGCAATTTCATAAAAGAATTTTGATCTATAATAACATTATGTTAGTGGGTTATTAACATCCATTTTAAAAATTTAAGTGGATTGATAGGTGAAAATTAAAATTTAGTGGGCTAAAAGGATGTTGGATAATAGTTGAGGAGCTAAATATGGGTTCTACCACCCTTATAACGTCACGTACTTTATGCAAAACTCCACAACCATTTTCGACATTTCAACATGTTTTGTACGGTAAGCTCAAAATTCAAGGAAAATAAAAGAAAATGAATGTGAAAGGTAGATCCCTAAATTTGCAACTATCGAAGTAACTGGGGTCAGGACAATATCTATTTAGAAGAGGTTGATATCTGGTGCAATGTTTTGGTGAAAATTAGGCAACATTTAAGGATGTGTGTTCTTTCTTGTTTCTCTCCCAACTCGTATGATTTGCGTCAAAAAAAACTCCTGTGATTCCTCAAGTCTAAAAGAAAAAAAATAAAGAATAAAAATATATTGATGTTCATGTGAGGAAGAAGTAAATTATACATCTATATAAATATACTAAAGTGGCTAACATTAGTATTCAGAATTTGACATTTGGCATCTCAAATGTTTGACATCTGTCTTTTAATTTTAATTTCATGTATCATCTATTTTTTCATACCATATTATCTTCTCAAAACCCTAATCAGTCCGCTTTTGTGTGCGCCTCTTCTTCTCTTCACCGTTCGCGTTCAAACCATTCTCTTTCTTCTAATCTTTCTCTTTCTTCTTCAATTTCGTCTTTGTCGTTCGGGCTTTTCTCTTTCCTCTGCCTCTCTTCACCGTCCCAAGCCTTCTCTTTATTCTAACCCTTCTCTTTCTTCTAACTGCTTTGATTTAAAACGAATTTTACAGCGGAAGAAAATAGTTGTTTGACACCGATGACGTTGCTTTGCTTCTCTTCACCGTCCTACACGCATATTCATATCTTTCTCGCTTTTCCTTAATTTAATATAAGTTTTTAAAGAATGTAATTTTTTTTCCAATTGTATTACCGGGGTTTATGTGCGATAAGTATCGACTTTATAATATCGGAGTTATGGACTTCAAATTTTTTAGCTTATCAAGTTTGATTACTTAAACGCCCTCTTATTTGTTTACTGTGGTTTTGATTAACTGATTTTGATCAATTATTGGGTTTTTTGGCTGAGTTATATAGGTCTTAACTAAAAAACCAATATTATGGAATACATGGAGAGTGAAATAATATTGCTGATGTGAAATTAAATTAAGCTCTTTTTTAAAAAAGTAAACCCTTTATAACTTTTCAATTCAATATAAGCCTTTCTGACTTTTATTCACATATGTTAGTTTTATAATCTATATAAATATTGAAATTGTTTCGATTGAACCAACAACCACAGAATTTCCCTCATTCATTGTCGTTGATTGATGAGCTTTTAACTATTGATTTGTCGTTTTTTACCATATATGCGAACCTAGTGTTGTTTATTGGCATTCAACAGTTAACCCTCCCTGAATTATTAGGTAAATCCACGTTTGTGGCCTTTTTTCCTCCATAAATCACACCATTCTTTCTATCAAATCCTCTCTCCCCCTCTTTTTTTCCTTTCTCAATCTTTAGCAACTTCCTGTTTTTATCCCTCTTCAGATATTTTGCCGCTTTTGGCTTCATCATCGTCACTTTGCTTTGAATCTTCAATCTTGATTTTGGGTTTCAGTTTTCTGGATCCAAAACCAAGAATCCATTTCCCCAATCTTGGTTTCTTGATTCCAAATTATTCGTATCTGCTGTTAAATTTCAGAAAAGATTGAAAATTTTGAACTGGGTTTGCAACTCTTGTTTTCAAGCTTCAATCTTCGGATTCAGAAGATTTTAGTGAAAATAAAAGTCCAGTCTTGATGCTAAATATTTTGTTCTTGATGTTTGAGATTCATGTCTCCAATTCTCAGTGAAATCCTTCTTTCTGGTTGTATGATCAATTCCTCTTTCAGACGCAGGACCCATCTAGTTCAATCTTTCTCTGTTGTTTTCCTCTACTGGTTGTATTATGTTTCATGATTTTTGCTTCAAAATCTGATCTTTATTAGCCTATAATATACTATAACTAGTACTATTATTACTGCTACCATCTGTTTTTTTTTTGGTGTGTTTTTTGCTATTTGGGTCGTGCTATAAAGCTTGTAACTCTCTCCTGATTGCTTAAATTTGAAAACTGTGTGGATTTTCATGGCTTCTTCAAGTGGAACATCCTCAGGATCATCACTGATTCAGAACACAGGTTCTGAAGAGGACATGCAGGCTTTGATGGATCAGAGGAAAAGGAAGAGGATGATCTCGAACCGGGAGTCGGCCAGAAGGTCAAGAATCAGGAAGCAGAAAGATTTGGATGATCTGATGGCTCAGATCACACAGCTGAAGAAAGAGAATCACCAGATTATCACAAGTATCAACATAACCACTCAACAGTGCTTGAATATTGAGTCTGATAACTCCATATTGAGAGCTCAGGTTGGTGAGCTTACCCACAGATTGGAATCTCTGAATGAGATTGCCAGTTTCTTGAATGCAAGCAATAGTCTTGCTGGTGATTCAAGTGGTTTCAATGAACCAGTTGACTGTTTCTTGATGAATCCATTGAATTTGGCTTATCTGAACCAGCCAATAATGGCATCTGCAGATATTTTCCAATACTGAAATCAATCAGCTTCACAGATTGGGCATGTTGATGAGAAGAGAGGTGAGATGAAGAGAGTTCTTTTATGTATTGTAGCTTAAGAGAAATTTAATTGGCGGTGATGGCCCATAGCAATGAATGAATAATGGAATATTCGTTGGGCCTGTAAATGGGACTATCTTAAGTATGTGTTATTGTTGCTGTAAAGTTCCTGTCTGTGTAATCCTATTCCGGCTTTAATGTATTGCATCTAAATTTTCCTAAACTGTGAGTGGTCCTTATGCCGTTGTCAAGCTACCGCTCACCCACTTAACAACTTGAATTGAAACTACTATTTTTTATGATTCTTAAATGAATGCAATGAAAAAGAAAATATGCCAATGATCTGATCGCATGCCCCTTTTCTTTACATATATTCTTGAATTTATTTTCAGACCATTCCCCTTTTCTTTTACTAAATTATATGCTTTGAACTTATTTTTTAAAACATATAGCATTTTTGCTGTATATAAATAAATGAATATTATAATGTGAAGAATTTAAGCAGTAAGGAGTTGCTTCGCTGTAAAGCATTAAGGCATTAATTTCTACGTCTCTGTATAGGTGAACTTACTCATACTTTGTAATATAAAAAGTGGGCAATTATTTTCTGAAATAAATGGTTGAAGTAGCTGATAGCAAGCATGAATTTAATCTTGCATTCTTCTCTACTCCAGTTTGTTTAAAATGAACTCTACTTAATAGTTTTTTTAGCAGGCAAAGTTTTCGTGACGGCCATAGTATTAAAAAAATCAGAGGAAAAGCAAGAACATTGGAGAAAAAGAAGAAAGGAAAAGAGTAAATGTAAAGTTGATTTAACATCACAAATGACTAAAGATTGCAGTATATTAAAGGATCTAAAAGCTGTTTTATAAAGAAAAATAAATTTAAACATAGTAACCTGTAAGATTGAATAGAATTACAAATGAGTAAATTGTATAATAAAAGATAGTGTCATGCGTTGTTTTAGAATTGTAATATGCTTTTATAGTTATGTAGACATGCTCTATTCTTGAAGCGACAATGGCTTATACAAACGCCAACAATCCAGTTGATATTCCGAATGATGAACGGCGGATGAAGTTTCACTTTTGGCTCTGTGGTATTCCAAAATGGGCAGTTTTGGCCCCAACGTTGTGTTTTGCTCGCTTTGAGCCCTAACGTTTGAAAAAAGGATCGATTTTGGTCATTTTCCGTGACAAACGTTAATGAAGATCAGTGAAAAGTGAACACTTGTAAATTCAAGCAAGAATACTGAATTTTGAAAGAAAAATTGAGGGCAACTCTTAGAAATATTAGTCAAACGTCAAAAATTTCCCCAATTTCATAGTATAGATGCTTTCATATAGGCATAAAAGCATAAAAAACCTGACCAAACTCGAATATAGAAATATACTTTTATTTTTCTACAAATATTTTAGTAATATCCTAATAAATGATTTACATCAATTTTACAAAATTTTAAAGAAATCAGATTCTTTAATTTTTCGTTCTCCATCAGTTGTTAATCGATTCTTGTATTGGGTGGTCAAAGATTGATTGGTTCTATATTTGGATTCATAATCAGATTTTATGTCCGCAGGTTTACTAGGGACTTGGAGTACAGGTTTTCTTAAATCTCTGCAGTGTAATGCTCTTTTTTTCTTCTTTTTTTTCCCGATAATGGATTAAAACTTCTGCCTCTTCTCTTTTTTTTTTTAAAAAAAAAAGTAATTTCTGCATTTAATTATTTCTGCTAAGAAAATGGAAGATGGCTTGAGTGGTAATTTTGAAAGTAGTCCTCTTGATTGTACCCGTTTACTATACCTTGACATTGTTGGTTTGATCTTTCTTTCTACTAATAAAATTACACCGACAGGATCAATCTAATTGAGCATACAATTGTATGGTATCTTTATTGTTCGAGCTCAATCTAATTGATTCGACAATAATGATCGATTTTTCCATTCAAAATAAAATAAAAATGGAAGATCTCTTTCTTCCCAGGTTGTGGTGAAACGTGGTCTGAGGAACAAGTCCCGCGTGCAGGAAAAAATGCGATCGGTCTGGAAGTTATTTGACACACATGATGCTGACAACTAAGTTACAGCATCTTCATTTCTAATTTTCTGCTAACATCGACGTGCAATAACTCTACTTATTAGTTTTACAACAACCAAAACCTTTTTTCTTTTTCCCTTTAATTTGAGTTATTGCGTATCAAATTGCTAAATGTAAAGGTAAAATGCAGCCTAATATACCAGAACCTTCAACTTTCAAGCATGTGATGATCAAGTCAAGCATCATCAAAAGCCTCAAAGGCTAAAATTGGGTGCCAGATGCTTCTAGGTTTCCCCTTATTAACAAATATTAATTGGGCAAAATCTATGGCGTTGTTTAAGTTTTAATCTATTTTCTCTTTTGCTCGCTATGAATTTTAAAATAGCCATAACTTAACCTAAATAATATGTGATTTTTGATCCCTAATTTTTAATACCGTTAATTAAATTTAACAAAAAGCATAAAAAGACTACATTACTTTCTAATTTTAAAAGAATTTATCACATATATTAAAATAAACCAAAATAATTACTTTAATAATCAATCACTCTCCCTCTATCCCAAAATCACAACCTAATCTTACTCAAAACCCAAAACCACACACCCTCTCTCTAATCTGAAACCATAACCTAACATAACCGCAAAACCCAACCCACAAAACCAAAACTGTTCTTCTTCTTCCAAAACTGCATTCTTTCTCTCTCTATGTCTCACCCTCTCTCTCTCGCTCTTTCTTTCCCTCTCTCCAGTCTTGCTACTCTCTTTCTTTCTTTCTTTCCACAAAACCCATTCCAGTCTCATCATCATCTTCCCAATTCCCTCCCAGAACTCACTTTCCCTCCACTCTTCCACTGCCCATTTCCCTCTCCTTACCCACTTTTCACGCCTTCAGTGGTTCAAAAATTGTGTCTTTATAACTTGTAAATGACACTGAAGAAAAAGATGTTGGAGAATTTGAGGCTTTATCACTTCGTTCTCATTCACTCATTTGTCTTTCTCTCTCTCCGGTCGATCTCCTCTATCTCCGAGTATATTTTTTTTTGTTGATGTAATTGTGGCAATTGGTTGGATTGGAGGTGTGAAGGGAAAACAAAATTCATCTCAAAAGCAAGTGAGGTCGGTCTCGTTCACTCTTCTATCTCTTTCTCTCTCTCCGGTCGATCTCCTCTATCTCCGTATATGTTTTTGTTTGGTGATGTAATTGTGGTAGTTGGCTTGATTAGAGGTGTGAAGGTAAACCCAGATTCACTGGTTTCTGACCCTCACTGCTACCAAATTGTGACACAAAAAAATTGAAATTGAATTAGTTTGTAGTTTATAATCATCTTCCCTATTTCCCTCCTAGAACTCATTTTCCCTCTCCTCAGTTGGGTTTGCTTGATTAGGATTCTTGATAGAATCCGTTCAAGCTTGAAAAATCTCGTCTCCATCAAAACCATTATTTTTTTTGTTATTTTAGGTTGCTTGCTGTTTTGTTGGTGAAGTGAAAATGTTGGGTAATTCTGTGGAAGTGTGAACTGAGGTTGAATTTGCATACCTGAGATGTTTTGATGCATTTTTTACTCATCTTTGGTTGGATTTTTTTTGATATGGCAGTGTGTTTTGATTGAATTTGTTTGTATATGTGGTTGGTGAAGTAATGAGAGAGAGGGAGGTTGTTGTGAACAAGAAGAACATGCAGTGGCTGAATGGTGTTAGGTGGTGACTGGTTGTTTGGTTTTTTGCAAAGGTGTGGGTTTTTATTTTGGTTTCGTTTAGATTGAAGATAAAATGGTCATTATAATATTAAATATCAATGAGATTATACGTCAAATCAGTAAATTTGACGTGATATGTTAAAAAAATTAATGGTGTCAAAAATCAAAAATTGAAATAACTATTTTAAAATTCATAAGAATCAAAAGAGAGAATAAATTAAAATTCATGGACCGTCGTGAATTTCGTCCATCGTACCCATTCAATGAATGTAAAGTTCAATAATAGAGAAGCGGTTTTCATTTCTAAAAAATGACGAGAGTTTAATTCTGAAAAACATAATTTCCAAAATCCGTTAATAAGTATGATATATATAAGAAGATAATTTTATAAGTTTTACTAGACTCAATAGAAAAAAGAAAGTTGAATTGAATTAAATCACTAAGCAATTTTGTGATATTATAGGAGACAAAAATTGCAGTTATAATATTTGAAAAATAGACATAGCATTGTGAATCTCACATGCATATTTATTAAGTTGTGAATCTCACATGCATATATATTAAGTGCATGATAATATGAATATTCAAAATGCATCATATCTCAAATCAACTTGGGAAAATTTGAGCTTCATTAACTACCTATAACAATGACAAAGCTGCAAAATTGAAGATAAAGGTGCAATTGAACTATGCCAATATATTTTTTTTCTTTGAATGAGAAAAGAGACAAAAGAAAATGAAAATGGGGTCCAATTTGATTCATATAATGAGAATTTGGATGCTATAGTTTTCTTAAGATTCCAATAACTTTTGCACTTAGTAACTCAAAAAAGAAATAATTAAAAGACCACAGTCTAACGTCATCACAAACCCAATGCCATTTTTTCTCCCATATAATACAAAACCCATTTCACAAAGGAGACAAAGGTTGTCAACTTGTCATGATTTAAGTAGTAATTCAATTTTAATCATTGGCCATTTGTGCTACTT
The DNA here is from genome assembly GCA_948243855.1 of Flueggea neowawraea. NCBI lineage: Eukaryota > Viridiplantae > Streptophyta > Magnoliopsida > Malpighiales > Phyllanthaceae > Flueggea > Flueggea neowawraea. Next base: position 16,918 of record CAODLS012216690.1, on the reverse strand, counting down.
ACTAATCTAGGTTATTAATATGGGATAGGGGTCAAACTCATCCTCTAGAAAGCCTATAAACCATAAGCTCATAATCTCATACAGATGGTAGCCAAAAGGAGGAGCGTTGATCAAACAATGTACGAATGACCTTCTCGGTTCGACAAGGACAACCTTTCTCGGCTCAGTATCGAGATAGTTCGCAGAAAGGCCGAGACTCCTGCGAGCGAGAAGGTCCCTTTGGAGTAGGGTCATACTCGAAAAAGGGGGTTGAAAGCCTTTTTGGACCATTTCTACGTGGCATCCTTACGATCACTTCAGGAATACAGTTGAGGAAGGATCTTGAATCCTGATAATCACAGCAACCTAAAACAATGGGTCCCCGTAGTAGGAGTATGAACACGTACAAAGTTGACACATAGAATAAGAATAAGGAATCTCTCTTGCACACTATCATGGATGTTCCTCAATTGCGCGAAGCTATCTAGCAGTAAAGTCCAAACCCGAGGCATATAAAACCTAACCATGAGTGGGTCATTCGTTATAGAGTTTTGGAATACACAGAAATTATCCTTGGTCACAAGTCAAACCCACCTTTCTCCATATACATCACATCAATTACAATATCCCGCAAGCGCAAATGAGTAGGTTATATTTTTATCTGTGATATTATAATATTAGCAAGGGAAATTACCTTGTTGTTGTCTTTAGAGTTTTATTGTCTAATATAAATTTAATACGAAAATAATCAGACTTGTTCCCTAAACTTGAAATTTTCGTTTGAGATTTCACTATTATTGAAAAAAGTGATGCACCTATGATGGTTGGAACCAAACTTGGTTTGATGAATGTGTAAAACATGACCATGACCCAAATATAATTAGTAAGAGGTTTGATTGAAGAAGAGTAAATATGGGCTTCTGGAATGTGTAGGAGAGCGCATGTAGCTTATCTATATAAGCTGCCACTTAAATCATAATTAGGATTAGGAAAGTGAGACATTAGAGTCACTTAGCCACCCATAACACATCCTCTTACCACACGTTAGAGATGGTGGTATTGGCCACCAAGAGAGCCATCTCAATGTGAATCCGATGTTGTGGAGATCTTCAGGTGGTATTTGTATTGCGAAACAATCATGCATTTCCATCCTAGGAAGACCATGGCTTGCTTGAAAAATCAACGTACGACTAGATATTGTCCTTGTGATTATTTTTGCTAAGTATTCGAGATAAGTAATTTGACCCTGTTTATTTTTTATCTGTTCATTATATTTATTTTAGTTTCCTCCATAGATACCTTCAACTATAATTGCAACAAAATAACCTTGTAAAAAACAACTTTATCTCACATAAAGGTTGTACTAAAAATGATAAAAAGTGCAAACGATGGGTTATAAAGTATTAGTAATAATCCTTTTAATTCTTTACGAAATATGCCTAATATTTGTATTTTTTTATATGAAAAGAAGAGAAAGAGATGGCTTTTGTGTGGTTTATATTTCCTTAATCTGTATCCATTACATGAAAATGTAAACATTTTTAGAGAATCTTTTAAAATTCATAATTTGAATCTATTTAACTATTTTCTAAAAAATTCATTAATTTATCAAATTAAATTAGAGGTCGGTGGTGCCCCAGTTTTGGGGGCTTTGGCCGGTCTTATGTATATGCATCTGATATTGTTCGTCTTTTTTTTTCATATAATTTAGATGTACTGCATAAGCTAAAAACAGAGAGTTCATCCAATATTATTAAGTCTTGACAAAAGATATGCCCATATATAGCTTAGATTTTGTCCGTGCCCTGCTACATATAGCTCAGATTATATAGGGTTGGATAGCCAAAGTTGCAGAGTGCAATGCTCTCTTCCACACTTTGACCCTATTACATGTCCCAACTTCCAAGTAGTTGGCTCCTGTTAAATGCAAAAAAATTGGACCCTGAAGTGTTGTTGAATCAAATGGAGACAAGTGATTACTTATGGTGGCTATGATCAAACTATCTTTCTTTCTTGCTCACACTTACATCAATATACAAGTGTACAACTATACATATATATATATATCCCTTCTCCAATCCCTCTTTCTCTTCAACGTAATCACATAGTCATCATTCTCAATACTCGATTGCTTTCCTTTGGATGTCATGGGTTTTGTACAGGGTGAAGTTTAAATAGATAGCTGATCAGTAACCTTATCTTCACATCTCTTGTTGAAAGAAGCGGTCCATCCATGATGGGTGAATCGAACTTGATCGATCAAGGTGCGAACTGGGACGATGAACCGAGACTAATTGACGAGCCCAATTGATATGGGCTCGTAAGACCCATGTGCTAAGCCTATTGGACTTATTAGGCCTACTGGGCCCAAAGCCCATTTAAGGGCTTATATATGTATATGGAGAATGAAAGAATAAAAGTATGATTCTTCCATTCTTCCATCCCACCAAAAACGTGAGAGAGGGAGGGAAGGAAAAGAAAGAAAGTCTTTCTTTCTCCATGCTCCATCTCTCCTCTCTCTACTCGTCGTTTGTTCGTCGAATGTCCCGATCCGCGTAGCATCTAGGCTGCGAAACACTCACGAGTACTCTAGTCACCAACCCGACCGTAGTTTGCTCACGAGACCAACATCAACTGATCCTGATATTGCTATCTTTCATTGCTGGTTCGGTCGAGCATTCGCTAGAATCGAGGTAGGTAACTCGAACCCACTATATATATTGTTTATCTGTTAAACCGGTAGCTATATTTCTTCATCTCTCATTTCTACAAAGTTGGCTCTAAGATGGAAGCGTCACCACCTAAATTACAATATCTCCACCACCATTTATTAAGCTGCAATGGGGTAATTCATACATGGTGGGTGGAGGATTGACTTCCATTGGTGTCAGTAGCGGGGCCAGGATTGTCCGGACATGGGGTCAGACTAAAATCGAAGAGAATTAAATATGTGGCAATAAAAAGTCAATTCAATCAACAATCCAAGCAATTCAACCTAAAAATCTAATAATTAACAAACACTAACCAAGTAAAATCAGGGAAGAAAAGAGCTCAACTTACTTGTACGGAGTAAATAAGCTCAATTCCTCCAAATTCAAACAAACTGAAGGTTGATGCCTAATGTTGAATGCCCAACCATGAGCCAACAAACCTATCAAACAAATGAACAATTCAGATATACTGGATTCACCTTTATGCTAATTAAATAGCAATGTACTTGTACTTCATTGATTGATGCCGAAATTGGCTTCAACATTAAGAGATCGAGAATTTTATTTTCAGTAGGAAATATACGCTAAATAAATTTTGATGAGTTATATACTTTTATTTTTGCTTGTGTAAACAACATTATTTTATGACCTCTTAGGTGATATATATTCCCGCATGTTGCCCGTTGATGCCAGAATATTTCTTTGTTGGGAATGAGTGGCAAAGTAAGAATGCCAAAACTAAATTCCATGAATTCCTTTTCCATCCGTTAGGCCATCTCCAACCCACCTCTATTTATAGAGGAAAACTCTATTTTTGGAGTTAAATCCACTCCAACCCACCTCTATTTTTAAAATTTACTACAGTGTATCTCCAAATTTGGAGGTGCACTGTAGCAACTCTATTTTTTTTTGCCTTCATACATGTATATATATATATATTCAATTTTGGCATTTGTGTTTCATATATTTTTGTTTTATGGTATTCACTTTTGAATGTATAAACACATTATTGTAAAATTTATGATTTAAATATAATATTAATTAATTCAAATATTTTAATATGAATTTAATATCAAATAAATAATTTTTTGTCATAGAGAGAGGGAGAGAGGGAGGGGGAAAGAGAGAGGGAGGGAGCAAGAGAGAGATGGATAAAAAGGGAGAGAGGAAGAGAGAAAGAGAGAAGGAGAGGAAGAAAGGAGAGAGGGATAGAGGAAGAGAGAGAGGAGAGAGGGAGAGAGGAAGAGAGAGAGGAGAGGAAGGGGAGAGGAAAAGAGAGATGAGAGAAAGGGGGAGAGGAAGAGAGAGAGGAGAGAAATGGGGAGATAGGAAGAAAAAGGGAGAGAGAGGGAGAAAGAGGGAGAGGGAGAGAGAGTAGAGGGAGAGAGAAAGAGAGAGGGGGATAGAGGGAGAGAAAGAGAGAGGGAGAGATGGGGAGAGAAAGGGATAAAGAGGGGGAGAGGGAGAGATGGGGAGAAAGAGGGGGAGAGAGAGAGAGGAAGAGAGAGGGGGGAAAGAGGGAGGGAGAGAGAAAGGGAGAGAAATAGAGGGAGAGAGAGAGAGGGAGAAATTAATAATTTAAATATAATATTAATTAATTCAGTCCACCTCTATTTTTTTGTTCTCCTTTTTTATTCTATGTAATGGTTTTTTTTATTATTAATTTTTAAATAAAAATAAATTTTACGATTAATCTTATTTAAAAAATAATGAAAAAGAATTAAGTTTATGTTTAGTTTGTGAAAAAATAATGATAGAAAATAAAATTAAAAAGAATATTTAGAGAATATTCTGTTTTAGAGTTAAAAATATAATTATAGGTTGGAGATAATTTTACTGTAACTACTGTATTTTTAGAGTTTTAGAGTTAAAAATAGAATTTTGGGTTGGAAATGGCCTTAAAGTCCGATCTTCACCGTTCAGATTGAATCACACACAAAGACGAACAAATCCACCAAAAATTAGCAGGAATCAGACTATGAATGAATCTCCGACGGTGGATTATATGAAGCTGATTGTGCTAGGATCTGTATCGGAAATCTCTCTCTTTGTTTTCAAGTGACTGAAAAAATGACACACTAGCACCTCATGTGGCTGCTGGAAACTCTAACAAAACACTAATAGCCTTAACATAAAATGAGTCTCTCAAAATTTGGGATTTCTCAACATAGAAAGAGAACAAAAGCCGAACATTTTTTCTTTTCATTCTTTCTCCGGTGCAAAGTCTGAAGTGATGTACTGTAATTTGGTTCATAATTTCCAGCATTGTTGGACAACAAAATAAATGAAATAAAGACCGATTAAAAGAGAAATTAGAAAAAGAAAAGGCTAGTTTGACCTGTCGTTTGAATAAACAAAACACAACGTACCTGTTCGTGTTACGGACACGGTGTTCCTACCCTTCCACGAAGCTTCAAAGGCAATACGACATCGTATCCGTGTTTCCTTAACACGGTCTCACTGCCTGCCATTTTATCAGGCCAATCGCATAGCAACATTTATTGGATCATAAATCAGCTCCAAGCTCACACTTGTCTTCCATTTTTGTTCTCTCTAAATTCTCCATTTCTCCTTAAAACAACAACAACTAGATTTTTCTGCTTCTGGATTTTCATTGAAATTCACTTCTCTGCAACGGGTAAGAATCCTTATGTCTTTTTTTGCTAATTTATGTTCAAGATTCTTGATTTTCTTTCTCAAAATTCTATTGTTTTCAATGTCTATTTCGTTGGCATTGCTTAAGATCTATATTTGATCATATTACCATTTTTGTGTTCATAGTTTTCATCAAAAGTTTAATTTGCTTCTGAAAGGAAACATTTTTCTGTCCACTTGATTCTGATAACTGTGCATAATTTGATTCGCTATATGATTTATGCATGCCGTCTTTTGTTTGTTTTGTTCTAATTAGTTACCTTCGATGTAATTGGATATCTATGTGTATTTATTTGTATGCTAACAAGGCCATTTGTTGTCGTGATGTCTCTGATGCTAGAAACTGTGATCTTGAAACAAAAATGGTGAAAGATACGGCGTACTATGATATTTTGGGGGTCAATGTTGATGCATCCGCGGCAGAGATAAAAAAGGCGTACTACCTAAAGGTCAGCTTTCAAATTTCACATGGATAGTTTTTTATGTTTCGAGTAATTTGTTAAAGAAGATTGGTCTAATCCATTTGGGAAGTAATGCATTGCTGCGGTATTCTCAGTCACGCTTTATGTGAATTGAATTATCGCTTTCAGATAACTTGGAGATGTAGTTTTGTTTCTGCTTCAGTACCAGAGGCACTGGATATGTATTCCGAATACAACATGTTTGAAGTTCTAATTAGTTGGATAGATTAAGAAGAATTTTAGACAGAGAAGAGCATTTTATTATTTTAATCCTTTTTGGTCTAACGTAGGGTAACATAGAAATGTGATGCGTGATTTGAGTTTTTATTGGTTTTGCTTTCATATTAGTTGTTCCAATGTAGGGATTGATAATTTTTAAATAGGTGGTTACCGAAATTTAATCCATTGACAAGCTTTATGTGTCCATACACAGGCAAGGATTGTTCATCCAGACAAAAATCCTGGTGATCCAAAAGCTGCAGAAAATTTTCAGGTGTGAAAATAACTCTGATTCTCTATGTATGATTACATGTGTCTTCATCAGGATTTCGGTAACTTCAGGGTATGTTATGGTGATAATTTTTTCTTTTACTATTCAAAAGCATATATTGTAAGCTAAAAGTTATGTCCGTAATATTAAAATTAGGATAATACAAGTCCAAAAGTCTATTTTGACTCCAGATTACTTGAAGAAATTGATATTACTAGCCATTGTTACTATGCTGCTTCTTTTGCATTTTGGGTTTATTTCCTTGATCATTTAAGCAGCTCAAAAGCTGTTGTAATTATGCCTTCTTACTTCTTTCCTTTTTATCTAATTTGCTTCTTTCTTTTCATGTTACATGTTTGAAGAAACTTGGCGAGGCATACCAAGTATTAAGTGATCCTGACAAGCGTGAAGCATATAACAAATATGGAAAGGAAGGAGTACCTCAGTAAGCATACACAACATTCATAAACTTTTACTTGTTTAATATAAAGAGTTTAAAATAATCTTTTAAAAGATGTTAATTCAAGATACAAGAAACAAATAACAAGAGTATGAAAACAGAAAAAATGAAAGTTTTTTTTTTCTTTTAGTTTTTGGTCAAAGTAAAAATGAAAGTTGTCAAGCATTCATCTCTCCATATGTATGAAAGCTTGGTTCAATGTCTTTACAATTAGAAGGGATTTTGTAATCTTCTTCAGCTACCTTATAAAGGAACTTAATTTAACTTTTCTCATATCATGGTTGTTCCAAAAGGTAAATTGAAGAGCCTTTTCTTCTTTGTTAGGGATGCAATGGTGGACCCTGCAGCTGTCTTTGGGATGTTATTTGGTAGTGAGTTTTTTGAAGACTATGTTGGCCAACTTGCCCTGGCTACATTATTTTCTCTTGAAATTGACGAAGACACACCAGATGTTGAAGTTCCCAAGCAGGAAAAGATGAAGGTAAATTTACAGCTGCTTCCAACCTTCCGTCCTTTCCTTCAAAAAAAATATTGGCCTTTTATTCGCTTGAGTAATGATTTTTTTTTTATATGCAGGCAATGCAGAAAGAAAGGGAAGAAAAGCTTATAACAATACTGAAAAATTGCCTCGAACCTTTTGTTGAGGGTCAAACTGATGAGTTCACGAAATGGGCGAATTCAGAAGCAAGGCGTCTTTCTGCGGCTGGTAATATAATTCCGGCTTGTTTCTAAAATATCATGCTAGTAATATGTAGAAAATCACAACTTTTAAATGGCATCCTACTGCAATAAAGTAGTGATTAGGTACACAAAATCATTCCTGGAAATGAGAACTGATTATTTTGTGGTATTGAAGTAACCTGCTATTCCTGAAAAAAGAATGACTTGGAGCTCTAGTTTCGAAGACATTTTTTTCTCGTGATTATTTGAATTATAAGAATTGATATGTCCTTTATCCTGTTGTGGGTTCTCCATGCCATTTTTATTGTTTCTCATGAAGTAAATATTTTTATTTCTCTCAGTTTTTGCCCTTAGATTTGAGCTAAAGTTTGAAATTTCTAATTAAAGGAAACAAGAAATCCTATTTCTGTAATCATATGCATTTATCTCTCCTTGATAAATGTTCTATGTTCTAGTGGCATATTCTTGAGCATGAAATTTTAACTAAGTGCTGTTCTAACTCAAGCTCAAAAAAAAAGTGAAACAAGAAATCCTATTTCTGTAATCATATGCATTTATCTCTCCTTGATAAATGTTCTATGTTCTAGTGGCATCTTCTTGAGCATGAAATTTTAACCAAATGCTGTTCTAACTCAAGCTCAAAAAAAAAAAGTGCTGTTCTAACTGATTTTATCCTTTCCCATTGGACTATTCCATGCTTGTCTCTTTGCTTCACTTCCTTGAAGCTCATTTCAATCAGTTCACTTACATTATGTTGTTATTATTTAACTGAAGTTAGAGTTCTTCAGTTGCTTATAAAAGAGTATTTGCTAAAATTTTTATGGGGAACTGTCTTGTTCAGCATTTGGTGAGGCTATGCTGCACACTATTGGTTACATCTACACAAGGAAAGCATCGAGAGAACTTGGAAAGGACAAACGATACATGAAAGTACCATTTTTAGCCGAATGGGTACGAGATAAAGGACACCAGATAAAATCACAAGTCATGGCAGCTTCAGGTATATTATTCTGCCATCAGATCAGGAACCTTATATTATGAAAAATGTTTGAAATTTATGTTTTATTTCAGGTCTTAAAAGAATAAAATCTAACATATGCAATCCTCCCCATCCACGGAAAATAAAATGTGCAGGTGCTGTTTCTTTGATTCAAATACAGGAGGATTTGAAGAGGTTGAATGAATCAGAAAAAAGAGAGGAGAATTTGATGAAAGCTGTCGAAGATAAGAAGGATGCTATGCTTCAATCCCTTTGGCAGATCAACGTGGTTGATATTGAGTCAACTTTATCTCACGTCTGCCAAGCTGTAAGTAGTTATGGTTCTTGTTGCGAAATTCGTGGGTTAACACCATAGATAGACATTGAATTTTAGTCATTTTGTAATATAGTCGATGAACTCGATCTTTTTCCTCTGTCACTGAACTTTGATTGTTTATATTAGTTGGTTATCAAGGTTAGTATTCCGTTAAATTGATTAACAAAATACTAAACTGGTTTCCAACTGAATGTTTGGTCTCAGGTCCTTAAAGACCCTAGTGTGTCAAAGGATGTTCTGAGGCTTCGAGCAAAGGGGTTGAAAAAACTTGGAACAATCTTTCAAGTGAGTGAAGTTCTCGGTTAATCATGAATACCAGTGATTTTTATTTTTTGTGATAACATTTCCTTTATTCTTTTTTCATTACTTTTCAGGGTGCCAAGGCTCCTTATAGTAGGGAAAACAGTTTGCGCCATGAAAGTGACAAGACGATAGGTACTAGTTCATCGTCGTCGTAGTCGCGTAGACACTGGCCTTTTTTCATGCCTATTTCTTGATGTTTGTAGTCTTTGAAACAGTTGGTTCTGTATCTGTATTTTCATACATTAACTTCTGTTGAACTTTGAAAATTTGAGCTCATCATCAGCTATATTTTGCTGAGGATTATCATTTCATTTGATTGATGCTCCAGTATGTTGAAAAAAGAACCTCGGCAGTGTATTACCAAATATGTCATTAGTAGGAGAGATGCTTTTCTTGCATTTTTCCTGGGAAATTTCTTCAGCCGTCTTGAGGTTTAGGGATTTCTCCTCATTGGTCCCTGTGTTTTGAAGACCTAGTCATTTGGTCTCTTTTCTTTTCCCTGTCACTTATATTTAACTGCCATTAAGAGAGGATCAAAATAACCTTACTAATCAACATGATATTGGTTCAATGGTTAGCGTGATGTTTCTAGGTGGATCATCTATCAAAAAATAAAAAAGATCAATAAATATAAATAATGACCTAATTTTGATAAGTACCTATCAAGAGAGATTACAATGATAAATTATGACCTAATTTTGACAAGTACCAACCAAGAATTCTGAATCAAATTACTAGAACAACGAGAACCAAAAAATACAATACATGTAGTCAGAAGTCATAAAACGTTTCCTTTTTTTAATCTTATGGAGCCTCTATATAGGCATGCTACACTATCCTGAATCTTTCCCCTCTCCTCTCCCCACCCAGTGAGGTCGACTTTGTGACCTCTGGCCACAGGGGATCTTGTCTTACCACTCAGGCACAGATGATGGCTTAAATTCATTAGATTTTATAGCCCATAAACGAGATTCATATCGCATCACTAACTTGTGTTTAGGTTACATAATCTTAGATGGTACCTAGTAGTGTGGCAATGCCATAGCGGTGAGATGATGTGTTCTAAGGAAGAAGATGAGGACTCGAGGAAGATGGGAATGGAAGATAACATTTGTGGAGAAAATAAGAAGGGCCAATCATTGCTTCAAAAAAAAAAAGAAAAAAGGGCCAATCATAACACTTGTTATCAAGATAGACTATGTGATAAGCATTGATTTAAAATATTAATTATTATAGAAGAGATCTACTATTATATCTCAACAAAAACTATGGATATTTATAGTAATAATATTTTATCTTACACGTAAAAATATATTTGATTTATCAAAAAATAAGTGTATTCGATTAATTTTTCCATTACATAATTTTTTTATTATTTTATGCAATGAAAATTAACTACCGAAATTTAAAGGTATATATTTATATTAAAAAATAATTAAATTATAAATAAAAAGATTTCAATAACGTGTAAAGTACGCATACAGAAGACTAGTTATTCTACAAGCCCGAAGGTTTTTTATATTTTTGAATGTGTTTATGTCTTTTCAAAAAAACTTCGGTTTAGTTTCTAATTTAATCTTTATTTTAAAGTGTCACGTCAGTGAATCTAACATGGTAAATAAGACCTACTTATTTTCTAAATGTTATGGTTGCAATCGAGCCTAGCCAAGCCGGGCTTTGGAGTGCTCAAACTGGCAAAAAAAAAAAAGTTGAGCTCGAGCTCAACTCGTTTGGAAAAAGAGAAGCTCATGAGCTGCTCGACTCGACGGAAACTCGTTTAAGTCTGTTTGCGAGCTGGGCTTGATAAAACTCGATACTGTAGGTCTCAAGAATGACACTCCAAGAGGGGGGTGAATTGCAGTTTGAGAGCTTTTAAAAACATTGTTGAAAACTTTTGCAAACTAAAACGTCCACTCCTGTAGATCTCTTAGAGAATTTCAATCCACTAACTTCTCACTTTCGGGTGGAGGAAAACCGTTTACAACACTTGTTTTTCAAGTTCACGAGGAACCTTTACACACTTTTTTAAGGCCAAAACAAGAAAACCAAACCCTAGTTTTTACGGGCTCAACTAGAAAACTATTTACCACTAGTTTTCTTAGGCACACTAGCAAACATGTACTACCCTCAAACTTTAACACCAAATCTTGATTACAAGTGGATTTCCAGAGTTAAAACAATATTCTCACACCAACTCAGTAAGCAAATAGCAAATCAAAAGCTTAGTTGATACAAGAAAAGAGTAGAACAAAAATAGAGAGAAATTCAAGAATCAATGCAACAAAGCATGGACACTCTCTCAATAATGTTCTTACCTTTCTCTCTCTTCAGAGGGAACTATTTATAGACATTCTCCCAAAAATATTTTTTGCTAATCCCAATGTAGTTGTGAGAGAAATGCAAAATGCTGAAATAACTGATGTCAGTCATTGCTACGTGCTTACTATAGGTACTACGTGTGTAGTACATGATTCCATCAGAGTAGTACGAGTGGTCTATTTCCTTCAGTACGCATAGCATTGAGTTTTTTAGCCGCTGCTTGAATTAATTTGATAACATATGTCTACTACGCGGATTGATCTTCTTCTGCTTGCATAGTACATCAATCTTATGCACTTGAAATGTTAACGTATTTCCAAGATCACACCTTTGATTCTTCACGTGACTATGTCAGAGAATATTCAAATTTAAAATTCTCAAGGAGCGTCTCAGATTTGTTGATAGTCCAACTCATCATCGTCTACATGCGTACCATTCTTTTTACCCGCGTAGCATATAATGTTCTGACATCACTTGTTCAGAGAATATTCTCGTTTAAAATTATGACACATTCTCTAAAAATATGTCTTCATTTGAGATTCGGTGTCACCCTCGTCTACGTGCGTAGAGCATTTACCACGTGCGTAGTATTTGATCTTCAAAGATGTCTCCTTTAATCTTTTGCGTGCACTGAACTGATTAAACGTAACTTTGCCTTGTGTTGTGGTCTCTCTTCTGTTTACATTGAGAAGCCGTCTATGCACTGAGCATTTCTTCCACGTGCGTAGTGTGATGCTACATTCAGGTCAGTGAGAACACATCTCTAATACGTGCAATATACTTGGCTTCACGTGCACAATAAGGAACTAAGTCATTCTGTCTTTTGAGTACAACAGCGTCTAGGCGCACAACATAGCCTGCTATGCGCATTCCATTTGTACTACGTAAATTGTATGCTCTTCCACGCACACGGTATCCATTCTTTGAAAACTCAAAATTACCCTAGCTTGATCAACGTGCATGGATCGTGATCTTATGTGCTTAGAACATTCTTTCACGCACTTAGAGGGTATATTACGTACTTAGCTTAACTGTTTCAAGTGTTTTGTTAAATCATCAAAATTTAGAAGGAATGTTAACCAAAACTGGGTTCAACAGACACAATGTGTAATCAAGCTCAGCTCGTTACTGTTGTCAAATGTTTCGATGATTCACCTCCTTTAAACCTGCAAGAAAATCTTTCAGTTTCATCCTCTGCTCTATTATCAAAACAGAAAAAAGACAGCAATGCATTATTATACGAAGAGGAAGAACAAATCATACCCATAACACAAAAAGTAAAATATACCAGGATACCAAAATAATAGCAACCTAAACCTAAAACTAAATCAAGCAACCTAAAATTATATCAAACAATCTAAACCAAGTTTCATAATCAAGAAAATCAAGCGAAACAGAAGTAGAGAACTGAAATTAAACCTGAATCAAGCAACAAAACAAATCTATAATCCTCAAAGATCGACAATCTGAAATACCTTAGGGTTTAGTGTATGAGAGCGCCTTGAGAAAGAGAGATCGATAAGATATAGAGAGTGATCGAGAGAGAGAGAGAGAGACATCAACAAGAGAAAGAAAGCAATTGAGTGAGAATGAGACATCGACGAGAGGCAGAGATCGACCGAGAGAGACAACAATAGGAGGATGAGCAAGCAACAAAAGCGGCGGGCGGAGAGGGATAGTGGCTTGAAAGAGTGACGTCGAAGATGGATGCATACCGTTTGCATGAGGAAGACCGACAGATGGAGACAAATGGTGTCTTGAAAGACCGACGACGGAGAAGAAGGGTGGGTGTAGGTGTGAGGCAGAGTGAGTGTGGGTGCGGTTAGGGTTGCAATTAAGGATGACAATTTATACCCTACCTGTGCCCAGTCAATGCGGATATTACCTATTTTGACTGAGTATGAGTACGTGTAATACCCACATTTTATTGTGCGGGTACATGTAGGGTATGAATATAGGAATATCTTACACGTATCCTACCCGCTACTCATCTTCATCCTTGTATAGTATTTTAGACTATAATTTTTGCATAAATTATTCATCAAGTGATAATTTATCACATAAATATTTCATCAAAAACATTCATTTGCAAATTATAGCTTTTATATTATATTGTGTGAATATAATATTTCGTATTGTCTCGTGTATTTTTTTAATCTATTATTTTAAATTAGTGATATATTATTTTTTAAGTTAATTAACTAAATTTACACCATGAGTAAATGTGTATCCTACAAGTAAACAAGTACATTATTGATAGGGTATGGATAGTAATTTTTGTCACTCGCATTGATATGGGTACGATATGAAATACACATACGGATAAAGGTATTGGTATACCCTACCCATTGCTATTCTTAGTTGCAATATGTGTGTTTTTGTCACTCAGTGCGTGCACTTTTTTTTCAACTTGTGAGTCAATACTACGTAGTAATGCTGGACATTTTGGCCCAGTTTGTGGGCTGATTTTTTGGCCAGGCTACTAATTTTGGCACGCCGGCCATACCTGAATATATATAATTTATTATATTATATACAATATAGCATATTAATATTAATTTGATGTATTATGTGTTATAAATTAGTAAAAATGATGCTAATTATGAATTTAAGAGTTGTTTAATATTTATTAAAGTATAATTTATATAATAAAGTATATGTTAAATTATATTTTGATAAAAAATATAAAATATTAATATTTTTATTAAAAAATTGGCCCATGGGCGGGCCGATTTTGGATGGGCGGGAATGGGTTGGGCATCTGGCCCGCTCAACCGGCCTACAACAAAGCACCTTGAGCCTGGCCCGGCCTATGCCCAGCACTACTACGTAGTTTTGAGTGAAACTACATAATTTTGACTCTATAATCTATACTTGAATTTTATAAAAATTAATAATATATTTAATATTTTTTTAAATCATCAAAAACTTAAAAATCTATAGTAAATATAGTTTATAATAATAATTTTTTATTTATAAGTTGTATAATTATTCTTTGAATATTGATTCTTTTCAAAACTTATTTGCATTAATTGAAAGATTTTTTATAGTTGTAATTGTAAGATCTTTTTTATGGTTGTAATTGAAAGATTTAAGTGGTTAATAATATTTGAACTAATGTTTAAGAAACAATAGCATTTGCGTATTAGAATACTTACTGTCTTTCAAGAAATAATAGTATTTGATGTGTATGTTACTTAATGTTAATAATATTTAATGTATACTAGTTTAGAGAGTGAGGTTTAGTGTATGAAGCTTAGGGTATAATATATAAACATTACAAGTAATTTAATCGAATTTACAATATAGAGTTTAAGGTATAATACATAAGATATGTAGTTTAGGGTATAACATTTAGGTTATAGACCATAGTATATTACAACTTACAAGAAGTTTAATCGGGTTAAGCATATAGAATTTAAGATATAGAATACAAAGGTCTAATAAATGTGAATCCTCTGAACTTGTAATGATTATACAATTTTTCCCCTGAACTTTGCGACCACTTATGTACCCCTTAAACTTGCAAAAACGACATCATGCTATCATTTAAACTATGAAAACGTGACCGTCTAACACCCACAGTGATGACGGGGCTTTGAGGTGGCGTGACTCGTCAATTGACGCGTTTTGAGAGACTTGAGATGTTCAATGTTGTTGACGTGGCGCCAACATTTCTTCCATGCTATCAATGTCACATCATTAACTTGCCACGTCTGTCGTTTAACTCCCACAATCCCAGACCCATTTCTCTCTTGTTCAAACCAAACCAAAACCACATTCAAACTAAACCAACTCCAATTGGCCAAACCCTGATCCATCCTCCATCTTCAATCCACCAAAACACACCACCTCGTCTCTCTCTCTCTCTCTCTCTCTCTCTCTCATCTAAGACATGAAATTTGTTCAGAAGATGAACTGATTGGAGATCTAAGAATTTTCTTTTTTGAAAGCCTAAAAAATGCTAGCCTTCCTAATGCAATGAAATCTGAAAGAACTTCCTACAAATCTTCCAATACACTCCGATTCATTCAGATCTATTTGAGAGTGATTAATATATTAGCAAATAAACTTGTTTAAAATATGCAATTAATAAGAAATAATGATTGATCAACTGACTGGGAAAACTTTGATCACATTAGTTCCAAAGTTACTCTTTAATCAGTAAGAGTTGCAGGACACTATTTACAGTTGTGGGCGACCACTGAAAAAAGAAGAAATGAAAACAGAGCTGGTGACATGGAGAAGAAAAGCCTAGAACTCTCGAGAAACAGATCCAATTTTGCCTGACACCTCCTTCTTTGGAAGCAAAGTCTGGTGAATGTTAGGTAATACTCCACCATTTGCAATTGTAACAGATCCAAGAAGCTTGCTCAACTCCTCGTCGTTCCTCACTGAAAGCTGAATGTGCCTTGGAACAATACGATTCTTCTTTTTATCTCTCGCTGCGTTTCCAGCAAGCTCCAACACCTGCAGCACATGCAACAATATCCAATCATTAACTGTTACCAATAAATCTAATTACAATATCAAATCAAAGAACAACACAACAAACACTGTAAAACTGATTCAGAACAAAACCCATGCGAAGAACAAAGAGCGAAGAACACAATCTTTCAAAATCTGAGACGTGAAACCCGTTCAAAAGATGAATTGAAATCTGAGACGCAAAACTTGTTTAGAAGATGAGCTAAAATCTGAGACGCGAGAAGCTTAAACGATTCAATCGGTCAACTAGATAAGAATAAAAACAATCAAAACCATTCGTTAGGTCGAATCTTCAGTCACAAAAATCCAGATTTGGGGTTCGCCTCATCAACTCTGCTCCACCAACAAGCTGCGACAGGACATACAAATTAAATTAAACATAGTAAAGCAGCAGAGAGATCGAGACAGAGGCCACCGATTTTGTATTTCTGGTGAAGAGAGAACCTTGCGTTCGGTGAGGGGGTCGAAGCCGAAGAGAGAAGGAGATGAATGAGTGAGTGAAAGAGAGATGGCAGCTAGGATAGGCACTTTGTCCCAGCCCGACCCAAAAAAAGGATGGGCCTGGGCCAATATTTTCAGGCTCGTGACTCAGTCCAGCTCGACCCGCTTATGTTTTTATAAAAATAGGGTTGGTTCTGAGCTTATGGTTAGGTTCGGCAGCCCGACCCAACCCTCTTGTATATATTATATATATATATATATAATATAGTATATTAATTTGATGTATTATGTGTTATAGATTAGAAAAAATAATGTCAATTATAAATTTAAGAGTTGTTTAGTATTTATAAAAGTATAATTTATATAATAAAATATGTATTAAATTGTATTTTGATAATAAAATAAATAATTTCATTTTTTTAAAAAATAGGCCCCCGGGCCGGCCTGTCCCGCCTTTTTGGATGGGCTGGTCTGGGCAAGACCTTTAGCCCGGTCGACCAGGCCTTTAGGGGATGGCCCGACCAGACCCATTCCATCCCTAATGGCAGCGACGAAAAACCTAGAAATTAAGAAAGAGATTAATGGGTGAGTGAAAGAGAGATGGCGACGACAGA
>CAODLS012216556.1:0-24906 GCA_948243855.1 Flueggea neowawraea | reverse complement strand
TTTTTAGGTAAGATTAAGCTTCTAAACCCTTCTCTTCCTCATTTATGCATGATTTTTGATATTGTTCATATTAGGATTTTGAATAAAATGCTCATAAGTTAATATTCATGTTGTTTATGTTGGTATGAGTGTTAGGGTTTGTTTATTTGGGTTATTGTGAGTCTAGAATCATCTAGAGATAGCTCGAGATCATTTGGAAATAAGGATTTGCATAAATGGGTTTGAAACCATTCGTTTAGGTCGATCTAGGGTGCTTCCGAGTTGTTTTGATGGTTTCGACCCTAGATTCATGTTCAGGGCTTTGTTTAGAGCCAATGTGGGTATTTGGTATCGATTTTAGTTGGTTAAATCGTGTTAGACGAATTCTGGGAATTTTTGGATTGTGTCTTGCTTGATTAAGATTGTGGCTTACTCGAGTAATCAAATGTTTGTCTTACTCGAGTAAGCAAAGTGGCCTACTCTAGTAATTTGATGTGTGTCTTACTCGAGTAACCATGTTGGCTTACTCGAGTAAGCCAGGGTGTTACTCGAGTAAGATGGGGTCCTTAGGGACTCATTTTGTAATTTTGCATTTTATCAATTTCTCTTTTTTTCTATGCAGTCTGATACCAATTAAGATCCACTCTAATACCAATTGTTGACACAAGAATCACTCTAGAATAGGGACGGGGTGAATAGAGTGATTGAAAATTACAAACACTTGAAAACAATATTAGTAATAAGTGTGTATGTGTGTGCAAGTGTTAATCAAAATAAAAAACATAGCATTACAAGAGATAAGAGAGAATAGATCAAACACAAAGATTTTATAGTGGTTGGCCAATTCTCAGTGCCTTTGTCCACTACCTAAGTTTTCCAACTTAGGCTTTTCCACTAATGCCACCAACAAGGCCTTTACATGAACTTCTACTTCTTATCCTTTGGTGAGTAGCCAACCAAGTTGGTTTTCGTCTTACAACAAACCAATGTTGTTTTACAGATGACAGCTGACCGAGTGTGTAATACCCCGTATATTTCAACTAGGTTTTTCATAGCTTTTCGATCTAGTTCAATTTGACCTTTGGAAATTTTTGGAGTATTTTTTGATGATCTTGGATGTTTAAATGATGTTTTAGAGTGTTTGGAGTATTTGGGATCGATGGAATTCGATCGGTTTAAGTGGGAGAAGTCGTTTCGTGAAATTCCGGCCTCTGAAACACCCGTGAGGTCATGAAACGCGCGTCTGCCTCAACCAGGGGGAGACGCGCATCTCTCATACTGAGATGAGCCTCTCAAGTCAATCTGGGTGAGACATGTGCATCTCGTGGTGCAAAACACTCGTCTCTTCAGTTAAAAATGCCCCAAAATGCAGCATTTTGGCCTACTGTGTTTATAAACGCCCCATACCCAGCCCTCTTTGTTTTCCTTCATTCTTCTTCGTGTTTTTCACCCAAAACCGCCCCAAATATGTCCTTTCTTGCCTTCCATTGGTTCCTCTTGCATTATTGAGGTAAGATTATCATTCTATCTTGGTTTTTCTTTAATTTTTATGCATTTGTTCTTGTTGGAAGCTTGTAGAACAAAAATGGATTTCTTTGAGCTAGGGTTTCGGATTTGAGCTTGTTTATGGTGAATGTAGGCTAGATTTTTGTTGTTTGTTGTTGAATCTAGTCTAGGGGAGTCCAAAATTATGATTGGTTTGGTGTTTTGGAAGAGAATGATGTTGGTTGATTCTTGGATGTGTAAATTTGGGTTTAATGAAAAAATGTGAGTATTTTGATGTTTGATGACATGGGTGTTAGATTCATGATTAAAGGAGTTATTAAAGGCAATATGGGTAGGTTAGAACGTTGGGTTTCAGTCAGTTTGAGATTTGGGATGTTTTGGCTTAATTTTCTGCCCAAAGGACCAAAACTGTAATTTTACATAATTCTGAGTATATTGAGGACCAAATCTAATTTTTAAGATTTTAGGGATTGATTTGTAATTTTTGAGAGTTAGAGGGCTAATTTAGAGATTCTGATTTCTTAGAGGACTGTTTAGTAATTTGAAAATATTTTGGGATTGATTTATAATTTTTCAAAATTTTGAGGGCCAATCCGTAATTTGCCAGCCCTAGGGACTAAAAGGTAATTTTACAAAATTTGAGGGACTCAACTGGAATTTTGTGTGGATTCTAATTTACGAGGTTTCGGTGTTAGACCTTCGACTGAAATAGGATTTTTGCCGTTGAGACAGTGTCTGCATCTGCATATGCATATCATGCATTCGATATTGTCACAATACTAGCATCATTTTCTGATATCTGTTATGTATATATCTGTTTTAACTTCTTGTTCCTACCAGCACTACCAGCCACCTAGTAGGGCTTGACTGTATTGTCAGCTTTGGACACTAGGTGAGTGGATGACAGTTTCAGACATATAGGTTATGTCTTCTAAAATTATATGTTTTTGATATGTCTGAACTTGGCACGTAATCTGAAATAATAAAAAAATAGGAAATCCTAAAATTTGACTTACGTGAAAACCTTTGTTGTGGAAATTAAATTTTATCTGGGAATTTTGATGGTTTTTGAAAATAAATATTATGTTTTAATATTTATTATAATTTCGGTAACAAACATTCTGTTATGGATTTCAAGGTATATTCTGTAGAAATGGTTCTTTTTGGATTTAAGAATATTTTTTGAGACAAATGATTTGTTTTGAAATAAATATATTTTTTACGATAAGTATTTTGTTCTGAACTAAATAAAAGGATTTTCTGTAGTAAACATTCTGTCTAAAATTGATTGTATTTTGGTATAAAAACTTTGTCCAGTACTTTGAATGTTTTTGAATAAATATTTCAATATGCTTTCGGCAAAATATTCTGATATGGGACACCTAGTTACGGGGTACGTAACCTTTGGTATACCAATGCTCTGGCAAGGCTCTAGCTACCGGGGTGAAGGGGTGACCGTGTATCCGGCCAGATACATTCTTTATTCTGTCTGGTGGCAGAGTCAACATTATTATTCTGTCTAGTGGTGGAGTCCACATTATTATTCTGTCTGTTATGGTCTCATTGAGTTTTGAAGTTATACTCTGAAAAAAAAATGTTTATGGAATTCCTTTCTGAAAATGTTTATGGAATTTCTCTCTGAAAATATTTATGGAATTTATGTCTGAAAATATTTGGGAAAATAAATATGAATTTCGATAAATGTTTTAAAAGGAAAATATTATAGGTACTTCAAGTCTTGGAAGTTAAATATTGTTTTATATCCAATTCAATTTGTTATTTAATTCGTATGACGGTTGTTGCCTGTCTTGTTTGCGAATGATCTCAAAATGAATTTCAGAACTATTATTATGTACATAGTGTGTATATGTATATACTTTTATATTTGCATGTGGTATTTTGAATCGTTTTCAAAACGGTCTTTGTGAGGCACGTATGAGGCAATTTGGAGTGTTATCCCTCACTGAGTTCTTACCCCCTTCTTTTTCCTTGTTTATTTTTACTTCATCTTTCAGGTATTCTAGATAGTGGTCGTTTGATCTTTCGCTCTCAGTGAGGAGCTCTTGTTAACGATGACTTCCCTATTGTTCGGGCTCGAGTATTGTGATGTTAGATGCTCCACACCGGGTAGTGGGTTATGGTTTTGTATCTGACATGTATTGTTAAATGGTTTTACTTAAAACTACTTATTCAGTATTTTGGTATAATAATTATGTTTTGATATTCGGGACATTATTTTCTAAAACTTAATATCTGGAAAATGTTTTAATACGACTAATAAGCAGTTAATAATATGAATTTGGATAGTTTTCTGATATTTGAGACTTGTGCGAGATGGGTCAGGATTCCTCAGACGGTTCATCTCGTACGTCGGTCATGGTCCAGAAACGGGTCGTGACATAGTGTGTTGTTGACTATCAAGGTGTGACAGTTGACTACCAGTTGACTTAATTGAATCTGCCTCTCATCAGTTGACTAGTAAGAGTGCTAGTAGATTACCAGCTTCATTGCATGTCTCAGAATGATTCCAAAATGTATTTTAGCTTCTGCGAGTCGACTACCAGAGTAGTCAATTTATCGACTTAGAAACTTGAATTTTAGGACTTTTTCTTTATCAAATTGATCTTGTTCATAACTAATATTTTTCGTATCATCAAAATCAATATAGGACTTGTGAAATAGTCCAACACTTTCTTCCTCCTTACTCTTTTAATTTTCCATGTCTTTTAACATTGGGGAAACTGTTAAATTTAAGTGTAAGGAGGGGAACTTATCCTTTTAGTTGTTTGTTTTATGTGTTTAATACTATTTTGCATGGTTTGGTGCTAAATGTTTCAGTTTAGTTCGTGATATTTTCTGTTACCTGTTACACCATGCCCATTTCTTAATAGGATCAGGCATGCACTATCCGAATTTGTGTATTTTTACATTCCATTTTTCATATTTTGCATGACATTTTGTTCAATTGCATTTTATGTTTAATTACGTTGTGTTTGCATGCTATTTTGTGTGATGTGTGAACATATTTGCCTCGATTTCAAGAACTATAAAGTTTTAAATCAAAATACTTTAACATTATTGATATTTTCTAAGACCCATCTTAGTTGTACTTGAGTTGCTATGCACCTGAGATCTAGGAATGAATAGCCATCGATACTAGATATAAGGGGATAGTTTAGAATTCACGCATACCTGTGTGAGATTTGAGCCTTGAAGGGTACACATTACATGTACTCTACTTCTTTGTTGTGTGTGATAGTCAAGCATAGTAGAAAACTGCTAGAACTTGACATGAAGTGTGTTTTGAGACAATACTTTTTAAAATTAGTACACCAAGAGGATGAAAGACATTCTTTGTTTAACCATTTTTTTACCTCTTTCTTAAGTATCCACCCTTTTTAATTAATCCATTGAAAACCCTTTGAACCTTTAGCCTTTTTCTTGATTTGAACCCATTCTAACCATTCCCATTTTCTTCATAAACTTCAGGCTTTGCACCCCAAGTCTAGAGAATTTTAGTTCTATGCATGCCAATAATTATTTGTTATGTTAATGCTATTTGGTGCTTAATTTGACATGCCTTATGCAGTATTTTGTGCTTGAATGATGAAAAAAAAATGGGCTTCCCCATTTTGGACATGTATTGATAAAGGGAATGTTGTTTTGAAAGTTTGAAATGTAAAATAGAAAACTGAAAAAAAGAAAAAAAAAAGAAAAGCAACGAAAGTGGAATTTATGTTTTTGTGCAGCCTTGTTTCGAATAAAAGAAGACATCTAATATTTATTAGTTTGCAATAATATGGTGTGTTTATGTAGTTGGCATATACTAGCTTGTTCTCATTTTTCTTTCTCAACTTACAAATCCTTGCTTTAGCCCCGTTACAAGCCATATAAAGTCATTTTTTATTGGTAGTTTGATTCAATTTTTATTTTGGTGGAGATTCAACTGATTATAAAGTCATGGAAAGATTCACTATGGTTTAATTTGAGCGTAAACACTTGAACCATAAACAGCTTGAGTGATTGAGTGATTTATCTGCGAGGCTGTGGGTTGTGACTACTCTCTTGAGGGTGCTACCGAAGTGAAGACTACTCTAATTTAGATTATCGGCGAATCTGGTGCTAGTTGTGTTCTCTCTTAAATGTTAGATGCATGTCGATTTCAAGTTTTACTTTGCATGGGGATAAAGAAAATGGACTAGAAGTTGGGTACTTCATTGTTTTGATCTATTGAATGCTTAAGGACAACTAGTGTTTAAGTGTGGAAATTTTTGATAGGTTGTATTTCAAGCATTTATTTATAATTAGTTTGTATTGTTTTGTGCATTAAAGTGTTATTATTTTTGTGTTTTTATGTTATTTTGTGTTTTTATGCATGTAGGTGACAAGTTGGAGATTTGGTGCAAAACGGCTTAACTTTGGATGTAAGATACGAAGATCAAGTTTGAAACGGAATAATGACCAAGTCGTATGCATCTGCGACCTGGGCATAATTTGTGACTTATTGATTGAAGCGGGTCGCACGTGTTGGACAGCAGTCTAGACAAATTCACTTTCATTTGGATGAATTAGAACACCTTTACGTCTATTTTACCCTTAGAGACTATTTTAGACATGTTTTAATTAATTTAGAACTCCTAATAGGGTTAAGTATTGGTTAAAGTACAAATACTTGCTATCTTAGGATTTTCAAGGATTCTCTGAGATGTTAGCCAGCTTTAGTTTATTTTTTGCGTTTTTTCCTCTCAATATGCATTGCTAAACATCTTTCTAATTGAGGTACTTTTGAAGTTCAATCTAAGTGATTTGTGAAACTTTTGCTCTTCATTGTTTTTGCTTATTCGAGTATTTATTTAATTCCTATGCTTAACTTGTTTTAATTCTTCTTGTGTTGGTTGATTCAATATGGACAATTGATTAATTAGCACGATAATATAGTGCTAGTTAGGATTCCAAGCGTCTCTCGTTAGTTCTAGCATTAGTGGAGAAATAAAATGTGTGTTTGCGGTTATTGTTGAGTTTAGTTTTGATGATGATGGTAACAAAACATCCATTAAATATGGAAGATCTTGAAAAGTTGATGCAAAAGGTCAGATTACAAGAATTGTGCACGCATCACATCAGTTAAGCACGTAAAGGCTGAATTACGCACGTAATAGAGGTGTTAAACGTGTAATTGATGAAGTCTTAATGAAGCTTGAAGCGAGTTTCTCTAATTGGCACGAGTATCATTAGTTGGGTTGGATCTGATGAAAAAGTTACGAACGTAATGTGATACTTAAGCACGTATAGGAGGGGCATAAATGAGCTAAATCTTTCTGGGAAAAAACTACACGCCCGATTAAGCATGTAAAGAAGATAAAGTTACACTCTTGGAAAGATAGAAATTACGCACTTAAGGTCAGAGCTATGCACATAACGAAGGTAAAGGTGCTATCTTGAAAGAATGGATTTACGCACGTAAGTCACATGTTGACAAAGATTGACATCCACCATAAGTCTCCTCGGGATTCGAATTTGAATATTACTGACACACTGATGTAGCAGAATTCAAGATGCAATCTTGGAATCCCGTTACGCACTTAAGATCCTGAATAAAGATTGTAAAGGGTGCAACTCTTGGTGCCCAGAAATTTCTTATGCACATAGAAGATCACTTAAGCATGCAAAACATTAGGTGTAATTTTTGGTATGCTCCCTGGAAGTCTACTATGCACACAATTTGGTGACTACATATGTAAGACTCTGAATAACACAAAAGGTACGAACGTAAATGTTGATGACGTAAAGGTATGCACAAAAGATTTGAGCAAAATTTTCATTTGTTTCACAACGGTTATATTATTGATTCTAAATGTCACAAACTTCAAAAAGGTTATAAATAGATATCTCCAACATCAGAAGAAGTTAGAGAATCCTTGCACACATTTTGCGATCTTTATTTCTCTCATTCGTTATTTTATACTGATACTTGTTACCATTCTTAGCTTAGGTTGAGCATTTAATATGTGTTTGGGAACACAAGTTGTAACAATCAAAGTATTTGATTGAGGGTTAGATAGGTTTTCATTTTAGCCTTAGAAAATAAGGTTTGAGGTTTTCCTTCTTTTGTTTCCTTGGAAAAACAAGAGAGTGTGTGTTTCTTATTTTGTTTCCTGCAAAAACTAGAGGTTGTAATGGTTTCCTTGTTAAGCTCGCAAAAACAATAGGTGTAAATGGTTTTTTTGTTGAGCCCACAAAAACAAGAGGTGTAACGGTTTCTCTCCACTCAAAAGTGATGAGATAATAGATTGAAATTTTTGAGGGTGCTCGATGAGTAGACGTAGGTCAAGGAGGACCGAACCACTATAAATCGTATTTTTTTTCTCTTCCCTCAACTATTTGGATTGAATTTTTGGTTTTGAGTTGCTTCCGCATTGAATTTCTAATTTGTGTTCAAAATAACTTGTAGACATTTTGTTGTTTGTTTTGATTTGAAAAATATTTTCAAGAAGGTTTTAAACTTGCTTAAAATTCAATAGCCATCTTTTGGACCAATAGTTATGCATTGTATCGTGTTATGGAATTAAATAATCTAGTTCAAATGATCTACGACGTTTCTAACTTCACTGACTAGGATAAGCGTCTCTTTGGTTCTTACTGACGCCATTAGATTAAATCTTGTCATGCCGTTTACTAGAGCTACCAAGAATGTAAGAATAGATTGGTTATTTGAGTGCATCATCAATAGTTATAACTCTACCTATTCGAATGTGATTAGTGTCAATTCTGACTCACTATATTAAACAGATAAGTATCTTGGCTAGACTTTATTATTATTATTATTGATATTTTTGTAACTGTATTCTTTTGATATTCAATTTAATTTACTACTTTTATTATTTGTTTTGTTATTTACTTTGATTTCTATTCTGCAATGAAAATCTCTTTTTTATTTTGTTCTTTTTATTTTAAATAAGTAGACTTCACCAATTCCTATGGATTCGACCCTACTCGCCTCTGTCTACAAAATCTTTATTTTGAGTAGAAATTAATTTGTTGGAGAATCACATTGGCGTCCCTGTGGTTTGTCGAAATCTCCTGTAGCGTTCCCTAGTTTTCAAAAGGATCATATTTCGTCCCTCGATTCAAACGTCATCAGACAGAGGTAATGGAACATGTCAGCTTTGCTGATGTGGCATGTGGGACACATGTCAACGTGGCTATAAAGACTTTTTTGCCCTTTTGTTTAATTTATTATTTTTTAAGAGAAAAACACCTCCATCTGCTCCATCTTCATGATTTCCTCTCTTTCTCACATCCCTCTCTCTCAATCGCCATCTCACTTTAAACCAACGAACCCAGATTAAAAACTTTCGTTTCTCCAAACAAACCCAATTCAAAAACTGAAAGACGCAAAACCTAGTTCACTAACAACAATTCCAATCACATATGAAAGCAAAAGATGATTCATCACATATATTACAATTGCATCAAAAAATTAACCAGTACAATTAACACACAAATCCATCAAAGTGTTGAACCAACATCAAAATTAACAAACTTTGAACCAAAAATATGAAAATCAAACGAGAAAATCGACTAAATTGACAAGTCCAAATGGCAAAAATGAAACTGAAAATAAAATTCACACTCAGATTTATGCCCAAGAAATCGAGATATTACATAAATAAGCAACAAAGAGAAGTTTAACTTCAAAAGCACAAAAAGGAGAAATGAATTACTATCCAATAACAGGCTTAAAAACTAAAAGAGATTAAATTGGGCAAGTTCAGAAAACTCTCCACAATCTCATTTTGTTCCTTCAAATCCTCAGCACGATTTAACACTCCTTGCCTTGGCCCAATCCGATTCCGAAGAAAATTCAAGCTCAAATTGAGATTCAGGGCCTCAAATTTCCTCAAGAATCATCGTCAGGTTTGGTCTCATTCAAGGTTGTCATCGAAGAAGATCACCAAAAGCATCAAAACTTGTCAAAAATCATCGCTAGGTTTGGTCTCATTAGAATCGCCAAAACTTGTCACGTCATTGTTGAACCCGCTCCCATATGAAGATCAAGAATCACAAATTCGATCTAGAGGTTGGGAGTTAAGAATATGTCAAGTTGTCGTCGATCTCGTCGTTCGGTCGATCCTGAGAAACCGTTGAGAGAGAGAACACAATGGAGAGAGTGTGAGAAGATGGTGGCGGCACTGGTGTGAGAGAGAGAATGTAGTGGTAATGAGTGGCGACGATGGTGTTGATGGCGGTGAGTGGCGGAGTGGGGGGAGAGAGAGAGAGAGGGAGAGAGTGGTGTTGAAAAAGAAGGAGGATGAGTGTATGGGTCTGATGGTTCGAGTAGAAAATAAAAAAAAAACAATATAATGGTATATTAGTATTTTTGCAATTTCTTTTAGGCAAAATTAACAATGTTAATTAGTAGGAACGAAATAGGAGCGTTCTGAAAACTACAGGACGTAATAAGAGATTTTGACAAACCACGGGGATGTCAATATAATTCCCCCTTAAAAAAAAGTATTGGATGGTTTAGCATTGTACAAATTAAATTATTCTTAATAAGGCACCTATGAGGCCCACTTGATATTTGTATTTAAAATAAACTTTTGAAAAAATTTAACAACTATACGAAATTAAAATTTAGAATTGCGTTTTTGCCATGCACCAAACCCATTTTGATAAATAGAAACATGCTCTAAAAATGTTGCAAAAATACCAGATTTTTAATTGATTGAGAAATTGACCAAGAATTTGAGATTTTTTTGAGGAAAAAATGAATTCAAAGGGAGGAAAAATCTGATGTTTCAGAATGTATCCATATGTATCTAAATGTATCCGTATGCATTCAAATGTCCACATCACAATTTTTTATATGAAATTCGATTTAATAAATTTTTGATGTAGTATGTTTTTAAAATGAAATGCCTCCAAATTACAATTTTTCATATAATTTTTACAGTTTTTTCGATAGTCCCCAAAATTTATCCATATCTTATTTTTTTTATAACTTTTTATAATATCCAAATGTATCCAAATTTTAATTTTTATATAATTTTTTAGTATTTAAATGTATGCAAACGTATTCTGATGTCTCTGTTTAAATGTATCCAAATGTATGCCGATGTCTCTAAATATATTATCAAGTATACAAATGTATCCATCCATGCACAAAAATCGATGTAATTCAAAAATCAACCAAAGTCAATAAAAATAACCTGCACAAACACAATTAATTTTTTTCGCATTTTCAACAATAACTAAACAAATTTTCTGAAATTTCTTTATAAATATTTTTCACATTAAAACAAAATAATAAAACTGACAAGTATAAGGGCAGAAAAGTAAAAATATAGAAAATGAAAAAAAAAAGAGCGATGCATGTCCCTCCACCCTCAGAGACAGACGCAACCAAGACAGAATCGAAAAATGCCACCGAGGCAGAGGGACAATGCCACGGAGACAACGGGATGAGAGACGCAATCTGAGAGCCGACAGACCGAGGAAGTTGAGATGCAAAGAGAGAGAGAAACTACTGTGACTACAGAAAGAGAGAGATTGTGTGGCCAAACACCAAAGAAGCAGAGAAGAGCGGATGAATAGGCGAAGAAATGGCGGATGTATCGGCAAAGAAGCAACGGACGAATCAAGATGCGAACGCAACGGATGGAAAGGGACATGACGGAGGGAGAGGGACGTGACGAAGGGAGAGGGATAGACGCAGAGGACGACGGCAGAGGCATCTAGGATTTCTAAGGAGAGGAGAGAGAGAGAGAGAGAGAGAGAGAGAGAGAGATGAAGAGAGAAAAAAATAGAAAATTGAGATAAAAATTTGGTTTTTATTTCAAGGAATGTGGCATTTTTAATATTATATTTGAAAACATGAGCTTGTATTAAAGCTGCAATTAAAAAAAAATTGTATTAACCTAACTACTAAACTGTAGGTACTATTTGGCCAAATCCGTATGTTAATTTGGGCATGCCACATAATTAGCTCTAAATTTTTATCGTTACTGACTTCACTGGGGCTTGCTTGAGTCGTGGAAAAACGTTCGGCTTATTCTCGCGATGGTTGAGTCCGTCGCTCCCAGGTTGTGACACTAATTGTAATTCTATAATAGGGCTTAAAGCTCTTGTTACATGGAATCCATCCTAGTTTGTTAGTTTTTGGCTTGGTTAAAGGTGTGTGATTCTGTTTTTAGGAAGTCAATGTTACGAGCGGACTTGGTGACATGAAATGCATGACACTTTGCATGAGTGGAGGGACGTAATTGCATGGGGTGGGTCCAGTTTTGTAGTGTTTGAGGTGGTTGTAGTGGGTTGGTTTCTTAGAATAGTTAGATTGAAGGGGACTGTTGTAGATGTGGATGTGGAGGTGTCAGTGTTTAAGTGCCAATTAGAGAAGTCAATAATAAGTTGTGGTGGTGTATTTGAGTTGCTTGGCAGAGAAAGAAACATGGAAGGTTGGGTGTTGTTGGTTAAAGAAGTGTTTGTTGGGTAAGGATTGGATTTGGGAGATGAAGTTGAGTCGGGTTGTGATTGAGATAACAAAGAGCGTTGTTGTTTGGTTGGGAAGAGAAGGATGTAACAGATGGAGTTTGAGATGAGGTGGCAGCTGTTGAGGAGGAGTTAGAGTTGAGTGAGAAACCTGCACTTGTAGCCATGACACATGATCACCTTGAGTGGATGAGGGAGTGGATGGGTTAGACTTGAGAAGTGGAAAACATACGAGAAAAATTTGACATGACATGCCACAAAACTTCGACCAGTGGAATGATTCAAACATAGGAAACCTGAATGAGATGAGCTTGGACCCAAGTACACACAAGAAACATAACGATAATCAAATTTGAGTTTTTTGTAGGACCTAACCAGTGGGAAAACTAGACATCTGAATGGGTATTGGTGACTAAAATTGGGTTCTTTTTTATATAAACAAAAGTATGGACTGTATTTTTGTGGTGTGACTGTAAAAGGCAATTGATTAATACAAATCAAAACCATTTGAAAAGCATAAATCTAATATATTTTGGGAACACTTGCATGAGCTAACAGAGTGAGTTTAGTGTCAACTATGTGCCGGACTTTATGTTCAACACTTCCATTTTGTTCATGCATATATGATGAACAATTCCAATAGAGCAAAGATATTTTGACAGTCTTTGATACTTTCCATCCCAATCTGAGTGAAAGAATCATATAGACATGCCAAATTGATTGGAAACATACGCATGAAAATTTTTGAAAATTGAACAAACATCACTTTTACTACAAAGAAAGAAAATCCAGGTGAAATGGGTATCTATGACCTAATTTCGACTGAATTAGAGTAAGGCCCTATACATCTAAATGAACTATCTTAAAAGGACTCAAACTTTGATGCTGAACGGATACTAGAGGAAGGTGAACTAACATAAGACGAACATGGAGAAAATGTTGAAGATGTCACATGAAGAGACTTTTTCTGCAATGAATTTGTAATGTCCCATACGATTCCAATTAGATCTCCGATTTCTAGGATGATGTTTATGTTTCATTCCTTAGGGAATATGTTCCACGTCTCGGCACCACAGTCAGTTGAGGTGAGGCTCAATTTGTCCTTTGATGGAGCGTCAGTGATAGTTATTGATCAGTGAGTTAAGGGACTTCAAAACAAAGGAATCATGTAAATGGAAGTCCTATGGAGTCATCATTCTGATGAGATGCGGCTCATATTCGATTCCACCGATGCATAGTTCGGTACCTTCTGTCTCTACATATGTATATTTAGTACTATCATTTGCACGTCTGCATATTTGGGTTCGAGTGAGTTAGAAAGTCAATAGAATCACAGTTAGTTCTTCGTGGTTTATATGTTGAGGTTTTTAATTATGTTTTGATTTGGAGTCTTAGATTCGATTTTGACATTTGAGTACTTAAGTATGATTAACTTAAGGATTTGAGTTGTATCAGCATTTTGGTGTATGTCTGTAGACCTTTCGATTAAATTTTTTTGGAAATTTGAGGACGAGATTCTTTTTAGGGGGAAGTATGTAATGTCCCGTACGATTTCGATTAGATCTTCGAGTTCAAGGAAAGTGATGGTCTTAAGTTATGTACGCAAGCAAAGAGTTACGTACATAAGTGGAAAGACACAGTTATGCACGTAAGCAAGGGGTTACGTATGTATGTTGGAAAATCATGTTTGTATGCATACTAGTGGAGTTACGTGCATAATGGTAGGGTTAAGCATGTAATTTTGGACAAAATTGGACAAACATTTCTGGAAAACATTCTGGGGCCCTGTTACGTACCTAAAGCATACAATTGCATATGTAAGAGACCAGTTACACACATAAATCATGTGTTACGTGCATAACAACCATGTAATTAAGTGAAACGATGCATTTTGATTAGAGGGTCTACAAATACCCCCTCACTCGACCTTGTTCGTACACTCTCAAATTTCAACATCCTTTCTCACTCAAAAATTGTCCCTCTTCATCTCTCTTAGCCTCTCATTGGTAACAAATATTACTCTTTCTACTCATCCCTGTCTTCTATTTCATGTAGAATCATCTAGGTTTTGGCTGTTTGTATAAGAATGATGTTGGGTGATGTTTCAGTAAGGGTTCGGATTTCTTTCACGAATTTGATGGAATTTGAGATGTATTTTAATAGATTATGTTAGAATGAGTGCAGGAATAAATGGGTGGAAGATGAAGATTTATGTGGATTTGGTGTAGGTAAGGATTTGGTGTAGAGAAATTAGGGATTTTGATGATTTGTTGTCCACTTGATGAATTGGAGTGTTGATTCATATGATTAAACATGTTTGGATATGATTTGGATTATTTGGAACGGTTTGTACGAAAATGGGGTGTTTTTGAAAATATTTTTATCGCAAGGATTAGAATGCAATATTTCAATTGTTTGAGGTCTAAAATGTGAATATAAAATATTTGGAGGAATGATTGGTAAATTCTAAAAAGTTTAGTGAGTGATTGTAATTTGCCATGACCTTGGGACTAAAGTGTAATTTGGTAAAAATTGAGGGGATAGTCTGTAATTTTACAAAGTGTTCGATTATCAAAGAGACAGTTAGACATTTGACCCCAATAGGATTTTTGACGTCGTCGGTAGTTTGGGTTCGTATCTACATATCATGCATTTTGGGTATTGACACATAACCGTGTTTGACTCCACTGTGATTTGTTTGCTTTCAGTCTCGTTTGGTATCCGAGGTGATCAGCCATCCACCGGCGATGCGTGACTGGATTCTTTTCTCGACATCCAGGTGAGTTGGATGCTATATTAGACGCATAGGCCGTATTTTCCAAACTTATGTTGTTTTTGTTGTGCTCCGACGTTGTTGTGTAATCTGGACTAAGTAAATGATCAGTAAATCCTAAAATTTGTTTATGTGAAAAATGGAATAAGAATATGTACTTAGTATGTTCACAAATATCTTTAGTAACTATCCATATGTTTTGTATGCTCGTCTGCTTAAAATATTTCTGATAAGAGAATGTGTAGTCTGAATATTGTAAAATATGATCAGTATTATTTGTCTGCTCTATATGGTTGTTGGCTAAGTAATTTTTTGTATAATCTATTTTGAGATTAATTGTATTCTCTATAATTAATTGTCTGCTTTGCATGCTTGTTTGTTTAATAATGTATCTGTTTAAATTATTGTGATAATATATGATCAATGATACTCTCTGTTAATATTCGTCTATTTTGGCATGCTCGTCTATTTAATTTATATATATTTATTTAAATGATTCTGACTCAGGACACCTATGTTACGGGGATAACATAGCCTTTGGTATATGGTATATCATTGTTCAGTCAATGCCTAGTTACCAGGGTTGGTGGTAACACTGTGTGTCTGGTCAGACACACTAGTCAAGTGGCAGTAGTCCACATCTATGATTCTAATTATGTCTAATTTTTATTCTGTCTGATTCTTGTCCCTCGTTTGATTTTCAAATATTATTTGGATTTAATGATTAGTTTTGATAAAGTAATGAATTTGTGACTCTGTATTATTGATCATACCTTTGCAATATATTGCACTATGATCTAGCTGAGTGTATCTTGCTAAAGCCCGTGGACTGCAATACTCGAATATATGCTCATATTTATCATCTCTGTTATGGTTCAACTTTCAGACCCTTAAAGTGCTAGGTACTATTTTAGCCCTTAAGGTTGTTAGTTGTTTAACTCTTTTGAGCCAGGTACTATTTAGGCTCTTAAGGTTGCTAGTTTGATTTTGATCTAAACTTGGATACCAGTTGTGGGATTATTTATTATTTCAGCATCCAAGTAGTCGTGAGAGCAGTTTCAACATAATATGGTTGTATGATCACTGATATCATAATTTGTTCTTAAGACTTCGTATATCTAGCACTTGGGCGTGTTTATTTGTATTGCATGATGATTATGTTATGAACCTTGAGTTTAATGGTTAGCTTGGATGAAAATCTTGGTTAGTAATTATTATGCTTATTTGTTTGTTTGTTGTTTTCCCTCTATGTGAAACGTTTTGAGAAAACGTTATCAATCTGATATATACATATGCATGCGTGTATATTGGTATTATATGAATACATACATGTAAGCAGTATTTTCATAAACTGTTTTTAAAATGGTTTATGTGAGGACCTGGAGTCGCTCTAGTGTGTTGTCCTTCACTGATTATTCTCACCCATTTTTTGTGCCTTAACATTTCATGATTATTTGGAATTAGTTCTCATTTGACCTTAAGTGCTCAGTGAGACATTTGGATCAACAATGAGTGCTCTTTTGTTCGGGTCTTAGTCTGTCTATCATGTTAGATGCTACACATCGAGATACTAGTGGGTTTATGGTTATGTATGATTATTTTGACTAACCGAATTTACTTATAAATATTTCTTCGTATTTTGACATCATAGCTATGTATTATTTAGAAATATTACTTTTGAATTTATGCTTTTAAATGAAATTGGATTTTATTCATTTGTATGATTATTTTGACTAACCGAATTTACTTATAAATATTTCTTCGTATTTTGACATCATAGCTATGTATTCTTTAGAAATATTACTTTTGAATTTATGCTTTTAAATGAAATTGGATTTTATTCATTTATATTCTGATTATTCCTGGCTTGTGCGAGATGGGTCGGACCTCTGGTTCGGTTCGCTTTGTACGCCGTTTATGGTCCGATCTCGGATCGTGACAGAATTAACGTAGAACACGAGAACTAGAATGACCAAGCTTGACTTGCCACTCATAAATACTACAACCATTGGCTACAAGTGCTTGTTTTGGTGCTTGAAGAGTACGAAGGTCATCTCTACTCAGAATTTGGAGCAATGTTTTCGCGGTTTGTTGATCCTTATCAAAGAAATGGTTAGGCCAAAACTCAAAGAAATAGGAATTATCAGCTGCAAATTTTTGAACGGAAAGTAAATTTTTGTTGATTTGTGGAACATGGAGTACATTGTGTAATTTAAGGAATGAGAGTTTGAAGGGATGACTGTCATACCAGTATTTGACATGTTTCACCGTTGATCATTACCAACATTAGTTGATTCAATCCGATATATTCACTTGCAATGCTCAAATTTAATAAATCAGAAGGGGTGTGAAAATTAGCACCTGTGAAACTAGGACGTGCTTGGGGAGAACGGTCTTGAATTAATGACTGAGTTGTTTGCTTGCTGAAACCTTTTGCCTTGTTCTCTAGAATTAGAAGCATACCTCTATCTACATCAATCTGCAGTGTGATTTGGGATTTTGTAGACTGATAGGGACCACACCTTACTCAAAATTTTGTGAAAGGACTTGTCAGCCTGAAGTGAGGATATGAGTTTGGTGAATAAAATTGGTATGAGTTCACATTATTTGTTGTTGATGGATTCGGATTTGTAACAGTGTTAACCACTGGAGGTTCCTGTGCCAAGCAAAATCTCATGCGCCAGAAGTTATTCGTACAACTCCTAAAAAGGAAATCGGTGTGGAACGCAAATTTAAAGCAATGGTAATTGGGTGATATTTAGACCCAATTTAAAGCGTTGAACTCCGCTTTAGATAGCTTAAGGCATACTCCCTCAAGTTCATCCGCCAAAGCCTTTGCACGTTGTAGGTATTGTGACATGGAAAGGTCATTCTTTTTCAATTCTTGCATTTCTATATGAATATGCAACTGACAATTTTAAGAAGTTGAATGGAAGGCATTCGCCAAAGCATCCCACACTGCTTTGGATGACGTCAGGCCAATGATGTAAGGAAAAACGTCCTTTGTAAGTGAAGAGGGCAGCCAAGTCATCAACATTTGGTCCTTTCTAAACCACTCTTCAAGTTGAGGATTCGACTTTGTGGTGGTACTAGAGGGTTCGGTTACAATTTTTTGTGATGGAGGTTCGGTTCCATCAATTAGACTGTTCAAGATTTGGTAGTTTAGTAAAGGAAGAAACTGAGTCATCCATGCTAGGTAATTCTTGTGGTTGAGTTTGATGGAAAAGGTGTAATTTGTTTTGGAGATTTTATCAGGAAGACTCATGGCGGCTTAGATACCATGTCAGGAGAAATCTTTGATGAATGTATTTGTTATATCATGTAAAAGAGAGAGTATATGAGTTTATATAGCTTAGGGTTTGAATGCCCTAACTCTGGCCTTGATGTGGATAACCACAACTAACAATGAAAATCAAATTGTAACTGACTAACGTGACGAGAGGCGGAGCCAGGTGGGGTCGGGCCGATACCCCTCCCCCCTCAGCCCCCACATCGGCCTTAGGGTTGTTCGCCCCTCCATATCTGCAGTAAGAGACGTAAAGCGATGAGAAGGAGAAAGCGGACAAAGAGGAGCAAGAGAGGAGAAGGCTGAAGGTGAGAGGATCGAGAGAGAGAGAGAGAGAGAGAGAGAGAAGTGGAGATAGAGGGAGACGAGAAATTGTAGGAGAGAGGAGAGATTATCTCAAAAAAGGGTGCTCATTTTGTAAAAAACAAAAAATCAATTAGGTGTTATTATTGAAAATAGTTTGACTGACTTGTTAGAGTTGCAATTTCAAGGCTTTTGAAATTGCATTATGTGTAATTTCCTTTAAACTTAAATACAACTATAAAGATTGCATTTTTATAGGGTCCATATTAGTTTCCATGACACATTAATACATCAACCTTATTTATATATAGGTGTTGAATCTTAAGTTTTGATAGTTGAATTAAATATCATCATTAAGCTTTTTATTTATTTTCATTATTTCAGATATTGTATATGAACAAAATCGTACCTGTGTATAATTATATGTTATTTTACTTCCTCCCATAAATAGTAATTCAACTGGTAAATAAATAAAAAATTGTATTTCAAGTGTTGAGTTCCAATTGCATGAACAATAACTATCACTTCCTTTCATTCTTTTTATTTAATCCTTATATTTTTAATAAAATCAAAGTGCAATTATGTAGTTTTTATTTTTCATTTTTGAAAGAAATTAAAAAACTAACAGTGCATGATTAATTATCCAAACAATACAGAGATATGAGTTTGTGTTTCGTATGATATTGATGAAATGTTTGTTAGGAAGGACGCACTTGCGAAATAAAATGGGAGATAAATGGTTAAATGACAGTTTGGTGGTATTTATCGAGAAGAAGATATTGGTAAATATTGACAATGGAATTATTTTGAAGCGTTTTCAAAATATGGATAGTCGTATAGATCAATTTTCTCGCACCACAAAGACGAGTGTAACTTGATTTGTACTCGTTTTTATATTTTTAACTGTTTTTAATGTAATTTTATCGTACTATAATATCGACATATTTTTTTTACAAAAATTTTATTTTAGTCCATCTTAACATCAATGATCCGATCTCATGTCGGAGAATTTCTGGCTCCGCCCTGAACGTGACTGCCTAGACAAAAGGCAAAGCTTATGTGTTCCACTATTCAACTAATGACTAAATTTGTGTCCTAACGCATCACACTTTCCGGGAACTTGTAAGTAGTAATCCAATTATGAGTAATGTCTTGTTTGTTTTATTAAAGTGAAAGTGACAATGCTGCAAGTGTTGTCCTTTTGGCAATGAGTCTTCATATAATTTGTTTTCTTCCATTTGTAGCTATTAGCTGGAGGCATTGCTTAAACATCTAGCTACTTAATTCTACATTACGCAAATGTTAGATTTGGAATTTCCAGTTTAATTTAATTGAACCGAGGTTGAGATATTCATGTCTAATATGTTTGATAAAAGAATTTTAGTATATGTTTAAGTTAGACTTTTTTATTAGATGAGTTGAATCAAATTGACTTTTGATATATTTAATTAGATACACGATTTCTGTTTATTCATGAGTTTAATGATAAATTCATTAAGTAATTAAAACACTATGATAAGAATCAACATTTATATAAAAAAATTTGGTATAAATTAATTTC
Organism: Flueggea neowawraea; assembly: GCA_948243855.1. Classification (NCBI taxonomy): domain Eukaryota; kingdom Viridiplantae; phylum Streptophyta; class Magnoliopsida; order Malpighiales; family Phyllanthaceae; genus Flueggea; species Flueggea neowawraea. The sequence continues at coordinate 5,007 of CAODLS012216556.1, read as the reverse complement.
ATAATTAGTTTTAGTGCATATTAAATATAAACACTGTGGTCAAATTTAAATTATAATTGAGTCACTTATTTAAGATATTCCCTTTTATACAGATTAAGAATTCATATTTTAGTTAGAAATTTTGATTTTAAAAGAATTTTTTAAAAATAGTCTTGTGGAAACATATCTTACTAATTCAATTGATCATATATACTTTAATAAAAAACAACAAAGTAAAATGTTATATATTGATTAACCTAAAAAGAAAACAAGACTAAATTTAGAAGAAAAAAAATATCCAGTTCAAAAAAAAAGAAAGAAAAAAAAAACTTTTTTTAGATGGAAGGAATAATAAATAAGCTTGTTTATGATGCTAATGAATCGAATTTTCTTTTTTAATTATTATGTAACTCAGTTTGTTTGCCAATATAGTCCTAAATGAAGCTTTAATATACTCATTTATCAATTCAACCAACAAAACTTTTATTGAACGGTGGAAATGAAGTTGAACAAATCTTATTCGTGAACAAATTCATATATTGAACCAAATAGGAAGAAATTAAGACTAGTTGAGAAAATAATTTTTTGTTTTTTATTTTTGTAAAATTAAAAACATTTAGAAAATATATTTTCTAATAAAAAAATAAATAATCATTTTTATTTTCTAATTTTTTAAAAAATAATGAAATTTTTTCTCAATTAAACAGCTCCTAATCCACCCATTATGAAAATTCAGCTGCATTGAAAAAATATTTCTACAAAGGTTCATCATAGTTCATAGAATTATCAGTATCAAAGATCAATTTCATTAATTAGTGATTGAATCATATGCAAGATCTCTACAATGGTGTTTCTCTCAAGCTACAAAAGAAAAGAATTAATGGTTTATATACATCCAAGAAGAAAGATTAGAAAGAAAGAAAAAACTATGCCCAATTTGGAATCATAGAACTCCTACCTTTCTCATACCTGGAGAACATGAATCTACCTGTTGAAACAGATCTTCTCATACAAAAAGGACCCTTAGCCAAATTCAATATTCCACTTCCACTCTTATTACTATCGCTCACTTCATGATCTTCATCATTATCTTCTTCTTCGCTAATCCGTAAAATGTCAGCAATCGAGATTTGCCCATTTGGACACAGAGACGAGTTCAATGAAGTAGATCTTCTAATTGGCAGGATCAAATCTTGTCTAGACTCAACCACAGTGTCACTTTCAAGATCTTGAACATTAATCTTTGGTGCATCATCTCCAACAAGAACAGTAACAACATGTTCTTCTCAACCACTCCCTTCTAAATCCTGAACCACAAGAACAGCATCATTGCTTCTATGCTGGTACTCAAGAGCAGATACATTGACATTGCTTGAAGCAGTTTCAGCCCGGACGGTGACCGGAGCCTAAGGGGGCAAAATGGCTGCCGGAGCAATATAAGCACGACAAAGAGGGCAACTAGCATGAGATTTAAGCTAAGTATCGATACAAGGGAGGTGAAAGGCATGGTTACACTTTGGTAACAATCTAAGGCTCTCATTTTCTTGAAACTGACTTAGACAAACAGAGCAATCTATGCCATCAATGAACCCATCACCTTTCTTGTACCTACAAACTGTAATAGACTTTATAATTGTCTCATCTAATCCTGCTGAAATTACTTGCAATGAATCACTACCAACTTGGTCTTGATTCTCATTCAATTCTAAGTTACCATCACTTTGGTTTCGTCTTCCACAGTATTTGGAAATGATGGTGTAATAACTTACCAATATGAAAGCACTGGCCAAGACGCCGATGACGGCGATAATGAGAGGAGAGAAATCGGCGGCGGCGTCTTCTAGAGTGAAGGGGGGTGGTGGAGGGAAAACTATGTAGCACCATTGTGGGCAGTATATGCTGCAAATTCCTTGGGAACAGTCTTTGTACGTTTCGTATGTTGTCCATGGATTATTCTGGTTTCCTGCAGAACCCATTTTCTGAATTTTCTTGAATCAACTTTACCAAGTATTGTTGCAGAATTTGCCAAAATATTTTGGAATTCCAAACAAGGAACATAGAGAGAGAGAGAGAGAGAGAGAGAGGGAAGTTGTGAACGAAAAGAAAAAGAGGGGGGAAGAAAAGCGATGTGAGATGAAGTGTCACACTCCTTATATTCTAACTTTTTTACGAAAATTTATTCCGATCTACCCGTCCCCAAAAACCAAGTGAGTTTCGAACCCTGAACGTTAGGATCTTAGGAGAGCCGCCCTTATATTTATTGAAGTGTTTCTTTTTTCCCAATAAATTATTTTGTTGTTCTATTATCAAACTTTTGAGTCTTCCATATTAAAGACGACTCTAATATTAACTACAAAATTATTTGTGGGTTCAGTTCTTTTGCATTGCTTTGTTTTTGGAATAGGGTATTGTTTTATGACGATGATGGTATTGCTGACTTATTTGAGATAGTGATTTAGCATCAAAGTGAGCAATAATCAATTAGTTGAAGTGCCGCACAAGCGTCAGTGGTTGGTAAAGTGTAGGTGAGTGGCCTTTTCTTGCATTTCTTGTGGAAGCCACCTCTCTTTTATCTGCTTGCTCACAAATTGTAAAGTAGGAATGCCACGTTAGGTTTTTAGTTAGTTTCAGCTTCACACTTCAATAAAAATGAAAGTCAGAGACAAAATAATGCCCAATTATTTTCTCTTGTTAGTTGTCCGGCTTGCACATATACAAGTTCACAAACAAATTAAGTTTGAATTATTTTTTAAACTAAATATATAAACAAATCAAATTTAAAATAATTTTTAAAACTTGTAAATAAACTCGAGGTTATCTTATCACATCTGACTTGAGCACTTTAAAACTATTTCACTGCACCTCCGTGGCACTCCTATACCCCGTATAATTATCAGGGTCATGGGAGTGTAGCAATGAAACTTAGAAATTTTTTATAATTATCCTTATTTTAGGATATGTTTAAATGCAAAAAAAATTATGAAAAAATAGAAAAAAATGTATTAATTTGGTGTTAAAACAAATGAAATACAAAAACATTTTTAGTTTGTTATTAAAATAATTAAAAATTACTTCAAAGAAATTATATAAAACAAATAAAACCCTTGTTTTTTTGAAAAAATAAAAAAATATGGTATAATGTGTCTCTTAACATCTATAAAAAAATTTGATCAAAACTTTTTTCTATTTTCTTCGGAAAATATTTTGAGATTTTCATTTTCAACTTAAGAGATTAAAAGCTTGAATTTTCAAACTCAAGAACAATAGCTTTCCTATTACACCTGTATTAGAGCGAAAATATCAATTATCACAACTAATAAATTTCCATGTCCAAAATTAGAGCCTCTAAATTTGATTAACAGTTGGTCACCTAGATGATTAACGGAAGAATTTTTTTGAACAAAGAGAAGCATAGCCTATCTTAAACATTAAGCTCTCTTCCTTTTATTATAAAACCATTCGAAAACAATTCCCAAAAAAGTCAGACGAACGATTTGCACGTCAGTATCGCTGCGGGCCTCCACCAGAATTTCCTCTAGCTTAGCTCCGCTCAGGCATAGTTCACCATCTTTGATAGAATGCTTAAGTCTATAATCGATCTCTACATCTTCCAACAGAAAAAAAAATACCAATAATATTCATTATATTGCCAGAAAGAAAAAACAAAGTGTGTAACTTTCTTGAATTTCAACTGGTTCATCATTCTGCATAATGACATGACTTGGAAGAAACCAAAAAGGAGAAATTACAGATTACATGTTATATAAATACACTACATGTTCCTTGTGTGTGATCCACCTTGTAAGTATGAAGGAGGTATTTATTAACTCAATTTACAGATTACATAAACAAGAACACAAGTATATATGCTTTGAATTAACTGAAGTGGAGAAGAAAAAACTTTCCAGCAGAATTATTCCGTTATGTTCTCCATGTTGCGCAAACGAATGTTGATTACGGATTTGTTAAGATAATTGATGAGATGTATGCCTTTATGCTCTAGCTTTTCTCTTATCATCCATATGCTCTAGCTTTTCTCTTATCATCCAGCGCCTGTCACAAATACATGTTCAAAACACTGGTGTCAGACCGAAAAACGTTAACTTGAATAGGAAACACTACAAGAATTGCACTTCAGATCCAGAAAAGGAAACAGAAACCAAAAAAGCAAATTCTTGAAGTCCAACATTTATTAATGCTTCAAGTACACAGAACAAGAAAGAAAGTTACAGTGTTAGATAAATTTATAGGTGTAAGGAACCCGAAGGAGTGAGTTGTCAGCATTCCTAAAATACAGATTCGAGAAATTCTGAAACATATAGTTGAAAAAGCAATGAAGCATAACCGTATGTAGATATTTGCCTCTATCATAATGCCTCATCGGGCAATAATCCAAAGTGAAAATTAAAATTCCATTTTCAGACATATTACAGATCAATGTTTTAGCTTTACGGTGCGCTAAATTTCCAATGAAGGTTGGGAAAGTGAAGGTAACCAAGTTTTCTAGCACTGGCTGGTGTCCTCAATTTGCTACAAGTTACCCACCACCCTTTTGACATGGGAAACATTGATTCTTACAGCTAATCCCCGGCAATATCCAAGATAGGATGAATAGTATATGGTGACAGAAAAGGAAAAGAGAAGCATATGCACATGTAATAAGAAATGGAAACATTAATGGTCATGGAATAATTTCTAAAAAGCATAAAATAAACTTAAAATAGTACCAAATGGAAAAGAAAAGCATTGGAGCACACGAAATTAAAATATCTTTTAAGTACATCTGGATGAGAGGAATGTGATACCTTGGTTTGGAACATTCGCATGGTTAAAACAAGGGTTTCACGCATTCTGCATAAGAATACACTAGCACCATGTTAAGGAGCATTAAAATAATCAGCAAAGGAAAAATAAAATAGTAAATAATTTGATATTACTGTCATTTTTAGTATGATTAAAGATGATATATACGTAAATGAAGTAGCAGAAAACATTAGAAAGTTAAGTATGCATGCGTTTCATTTTTCT
>CAODLS012216521.1:0-16696 GCA_948243855.1 Flueggea neowawraea | reverse complement strand
TTTCCAACAGGAACATATATATTATAATAGAAAGGAGAAAATGCAGACCATTTTACACATATGTGCTGTTTTGAATGAAAATGGATGCTTGTGTATGAATGTATTACACAACAAAAAGGACGCAACATATGGAGCTGAAGTATATTAATTATTAGTTGGTTTTGAAGAAAAAAGTGCCTTGAAAATTCAATATGCCTCCTTTCAGTGCCAATTACTCATACTCTCCTTTGAAAACAAATAGTTGTTTGCTATGAAATTTAATTTTGTTGACTTTACTGTGCAGTAGAATTGGTAAATCAACTCTAATTATACATATATTTACAACTAATGACTCAAAGTGATGTGTATCGAATATTATCAAAGGGAATTTCGGACTCTAATAATACTATAATAGTATGGTAGATGCTACATATCATGACATCATCACGGAAGAATGAGATTGGATTGGCTTCGGCTTAATACATAATTTAAGAATTACTTATTAAAAAAATATCTAACTTACATTTAATATATAGAATTAATATATGGTAATGCTCTCTTATACCACCCTAGTTATTTAAATGTCGTTTTTTAATTTATGTAGTACACCATACACTAAATATAGTTTAAAAAAATTTACAAAAATTTATTGAATGAATTTATTGGGATGGAGACATTAATGTCAACTGCCCACATTAACTGAACTCGATCGAACGTATCAAAAATTACAGAAAAAAATTTTTTAAAAAAAAAGGAAGAGGGAAGGAAGAAAAACCTTGCGAGTGAGAGAGACATCGGGAGAAGGGAAATCAGTGAAGCAGCTGTGCGGATGAGTACCCCAGGCTGGAGCAGTAACGGGCAAGCACTTACATCTTGGCATTGACCTTCGATCATACGACAGCGAGTCCACTCTCTGCGACGAAAACAGCGGTCCTCCCGGCGTCCCCGGAGTTGCCGGAGATGACACCGTCGGCGTTCCTGCCTCCGTATTTTCTGGCATTTTTTTCTCTTTTCCTTTTTCTTTGGTTTCTTATTAAATATTATAAGTTTTTAACAATTTTTTTTAGAAAAGTTGGAGGGAGATAGATAGGAATGAGAAGATATTACATGATCTGATGGTTTTTATAATGGTTTTGCTACGGAAGAAAAATTTTGATCTTCTCCAGGTTATCTAAATGCTCTAGATAAATTGAAATTTAAGAACACATGATGAAAGGAAAATTGCCAAATTTTTTTTTTGGAAGGTTGCAGAAAGAATTGGAGAAAACTTACATAATTTTGAGGCTTTTATAAATTTGGTGCTACGGAAGAGGAGAAACAAAGGGAGCCAGATTAATCATAAGCGAGTTAATGATAGAAGCTACCTGAATTCAAATGTTCGCAAGTATATTCAGACTGGAAATATATTTTTTTTTCTTTTTTTTGTTTGAGAAGCAGTGGTAATGGATATGGGAAGATTACATGCTGGAAATGCTTTTATAAATGTAAGATTAAGGGAGAAAGGCGATGAAGGGATCCAGCTTCAACCAAGCAAAGAAAAAGCTACTGTGTCTGGCTTTGAAATGGCGGATATTGCATTGCAAGAATTGAGCTATAAGTGGATATGGTGAAAAAGCGGAAGAAGAAACAAGGGGAAGGAGTGGGATTATAGTAGTACTGGTACTGGTTGGCTTGTTTGAATAAGACGGAGGGTGTTGAGTTTGTATTATTAATGCATCCGTCGTTTATATGCGCAAAACAAGGAGGCCGCAAGTAGTGCATTATCATGGTCATGTCACATATAATAATGTGTCATGAGCCAAGCACTGGTCAATAAATAAAGCTTCTTTTTCTGTATGTTTAATGATCTATTATTGAGGGAGATGCTTTGAAAATACATATATTATAAATAAAAAAAGGTGCAGATTTAGGGGTACACTAGATCAAATACTTGGGTGTCAATAGTTGACCGTAGGCATTAGTTGATTATAAGTAAAAAAAAGCAGAATTAATTGAATAGGGGTAACAAAATAGCATAGTGTTGGGTGAAAAGGAATATGATCAAATTTATTGCAAATGTACGATAATTGATGTAGTAATAAAGTCTTTGAAGTATTTTTTGGGTGTCGAATTCACAAGTAACGTATATTAATTAATGATTGAAAAACAAATGAAAACGATAAAATCTGAGAAATTGACTTGCAAAGGATTTGATTTTAAAAACATAAAATGAAATAACAAAGTAAATAAAAACATTTGAATCATCGAGATACAAGCAAAGGCTCCTATTTACTAAATCAACGAAATGGGCTTTCATGGTATGAGTGTTCTCTCCACTTTACTCGTTTAAAACCTCTCTCAAGTTCATTTAAATTATGTCTACATTTATTATGAGGGTTCTTTGAATATGGTCGAATCTATCGCAAGTGTACGATAATCGATATACTAATAAAGTATTTGGAGTATTTTTCGGATGTCGAATCCACAAATAACGTGCACTAATTAATGATCAAAAAACAAATGAAAATGATAAAATCTAAGAATTTGAGTTGCAAAGGGTTTGATTTTAAAAACATAAAATAAAATAACAAAGTAAATAAAGGTGTTTGGATCATTGAGATACAAGCAAAAGCTCCTATTTACTAAATCAACGAATTGAGTTTTCATGGTATGAGTGTTCTCTCCATTTTACTCGCTTAAAGCCCCTCTCGATTTCATTTAAGTTATGTCTACATTTATTAAGAGGATTTTTTCGGTCACACGTAACTAAACTAGGCTCATTAAATCTATCAGAAATTTCCTCTAACACCTTGTTGGCAATGAATATGTCTATTACAAAACCTAATAAGTTTGATGCAATTAGACCTAACATAAATTTCTTCTTTTGATCCATAATTTACACATGTCACAAACACCATTGCGGTGATCAAGCATAATGACATCCAAACAAAACATGTCATCAAATGAACCATAGAAAAAACTAACGAACTCAAGAAAATAAACAAACACATTCAATAAAACATAGTACGTATTCATCAAAACTTACTGATATATGCTAAATTTATATATTAATTCAAACTTTAATAGATAGTTTTTTGCCCTAAGTGTACTTAATTATACATGAATTTACACTATTTTTGTGTTTTGTATAGGGTGAATGAGAATGCATCGATTGTACACAAGTAAGCGCTTATGAAGTGGACGGGCTTATGTATGCAAGTGACATTTTCATGGTGACTTGGAAGAAGTGGGAATTGCGCACATAATCCAGAACTCACACTGACACGAAAATGGGAGTTTACTACCAACTGTTTTGACACAGCGAGGAATATTCAAATCCTAACACGTCAGTGTAGTTAGAACGTTCGAATGACATTATATATATATATATATATAAGAAAACACTTATGAATGAATGATGTCAAGTTTACTCCAAAACAAAAGGAAATTGTTGTTTGAACTTAGCAATAGGGGAGATAAGCCTTAGGATGCAAATAAACTAAGAAATGTGGTAGATGAATTCTTGATCCTTACCATTTGGGAATGTGTAAATTTGATTTTTCTAGTTGATGAATGACATTTTATTGCCTTTTTAATCATGTTACTAACATAGTTGCATAGTACAAAAATTCTTTGACTTGATTGATTCAAATTGTATTCTATCCTCGAAGTTTGAATTGGTTTGCTTGAGGACAAGCAAACGAGTAAGTGTGAGGGAAGTTTGATGTATCATAATTCACTTATATAATCAAGCAATAATGTATATATTTTCATCCTATAAATTATGTTTTTATGGTGAAATTTATATAATATTTGTAATGTTTGTACGCTGATATAAATTGAAGAAAATGAGTTGAAAGAGGTGGATAAATGATTCAAAATGGAAAGGCCCTAAGTAGATGCAAGAAAACATGAAAAAAAATGAAAATTTCAAGGTGGAAAGGATGTCACGGCTGTGACAAGAAAAAAAATTCACATTTTATGGACAAAAAATTGTCATGGCAAGTGTCACGGTCATGACACTCTAGCAGGCAAGGCAAAGAAGTTGCGCATAAAAAACTATCAAATGGGGACCAAGGGGTATTTGTTGGAGATTGTTTCTAGGATTTATATGAGACTAATAGGAGTATAAATACACTTCTTTAACACCATTTTTTGCATTTTTAGACCCTTAGATCAAGAAACACTCATGAAAAAAGCTTAAAAGAAGAGAAAAGAGAAGCCATGAGGACAAGGGGATTCCTTGAAGAGACATATGGTCTCAGAAAAGAATCATCTTCATCTTTTGTTTTCCATTTCTTATTTTTATTTTGGTGATGTTGTTTTCTTATAAAAGTTATTGTTTTATTTTATTTTTATTTAAACAATGGCAGTGCAAATCTTTAGTTTGGATTTTGAGTTGTAAGTTTTGATGACTACTTGCTATTTTTATGAATGAATATTATATTTTATGTTCAATATTTGAAGTTTTAATTAATGGGTTTTGTGATTTATGTTCTTAATTTGAATGGTTGCCATTGGATTATTGTTGAGCTTGATCACCTTGATGATAGTTTTAATAAACATAGTTGAAGTATCGATAGATGAAGGCTAGGTGAGGTCTACAAGTATTAAACTTGCATGATTTAGGATAGACATATTATATGCATGTGAGGTGTTTGACGAAATTCCTCAATGGGCCTAGTTTGGCTATGTGTGACAAAAGGATCCATTTAGGAAGCATAGGTATGACTTGAGTGACATCGAGAGAGGCATTGGGTTAGTCTTGTGGTAAGAACACTCAATCAAGAAAACTCATTTAATTGATTTAGCAATAAGGAGTCTTTGCTTGCATCTCAATGATTGAAATGCTTTTATTTACTTTGTTTTTTCATTTTATGTTTTTAAATCAAACCCATCACAACTCAAAACCTTGGTTTTTATTGCTTTTCTTTACTTTTTGATCATTAACTAGTACATGTTTCCTGTGAATTCAACATCTGTGGAATACTCCAAGGGTTTTATTACTACATCGATTCTTGTGGACTTGCAATAAACCGATCAGACACTTTTACTTTACTAATTACATCGAACTTTAATCTCAATCAATGCAAGTTACATTGATACACATTAGGGTTCGCAGATGTAAGAAACGTGGGAAGGAATGTGGCTATTCCATCGGAGGAAATTCAAGTATGAAAGCGAGATTGCTACAAGATAAAGATATTGCTCGTTGGTATCTTTGTTTTACTTTTCAGCAAGTTACATTCAGTAGCATAGTATTTCCTTTTTGTAGTTTCAAGACTTCAATTTGTTTTGTTTACATTGACCATGGACTCAATTAGTTTCTTTGAATCAAGTGTAAGATCAGGATTTCTCTCTTAAACTAAATTCCCATTCAGTTCATTTGCACGTTTAGTGTGTTTCTGTGGTTACTATTTCGTCCATTTAATGGTCTTGCAATTTTTTCAGTCCTAGTAAGATAGGCAGTGGTGAACCACTTAGTATTTTTTGACTTCTCAAATATAGTGTCGATGATCGGTCGACTCCTTGAGGAAAACTTTGAGAACAATAGCATTAGATGCATTTTCTACATTTTACAGGGAAGGTCAATGCGGAATGCTTTCCATTAATTTGCACACTTTTACCTTTTTTTTAATCAAACTACCAAACCATTTGTATTTTAAATCAATTAGACTGAATTCACATAAGAGTGACACTATATACTCGCCGAGTCTACTAAATTAATCCCACAAATGTGTAAAGGGAATTTGGACACTTTGAATTTACTAATTACATCGAACTTTACCTCAATCAATGCAAGTTACATTGATACACATTGGGGTTCGTGGATGTAAGAAATGTGGGAAGGAACGTGACCATTCCAGGTGAGGAAATTCAAGTACAAAAGGGGGATTGCTACAGGACAAAGATACATGACAAAAATCTATTACTCGTTATTACTTTTTATGTCCTTATCAGCAAGTTACATTCAGTAGCATAGTATTTCCCTTTCATAGGTTCAAGACATGAATTCGTTTTGTTTTCATTGACCATGACCTGAATTGGTTCTTTAAGTTAAGTGTAAGCTCAGAATTTCTCTCTTAAATTAAATTCCCATTTAGTTCATTTGCACTTTTAGTGTGTTTTTGTGGTTACTATTTCCTCCATTTATTAATCTTGCAAATTTTTCAGTCCTAGTTAGATAGACAACGCTGAACCCGTTAGTATGTTTTGACTTCTCAAATCCCGTGTCGACGATCGGTCAACTCCTTGAGGAAAACTTTGAGAACAATAGCATGATATTGCAGGCAAGGCCATTTCGAAATGGTTTCCATTAATCTTCATACTTTTGAATTTTTTTTTTAATGAGACGACCAAAACGTTTGTAGTTTGAATCAATTAGACTCAATTGACATAAGAGTTACAGTATATACTCGTCAAGTCTACTAAATTAATCCCGCAAATGTGTAAAGGGAAATTTGGACACTTTACTAATTACATCGAACTTTATTCTCAATCAATACAAGTTACATTGATACACATGGGGTTTAAAGATGTAAGAAACGTGGGAAGAAATGTGGCTCTTCTAGTGGAGGAAATTCACGCATAAAAGCGGGATTGCTACGGGACAAAGATGCACAACAAAAATCTATTACTCGTTATTATCTTTTTTTTTCCTTGTCAGCAAGTTATATTCAATATCATAATATTTCCCTTTTGTTGTTTCAATACTTGAATTCGTTCTGTTTGCATTGACCATGGCCTTAATTGGTTCTTTTGAGTCAAGTGTAAGTTTAAAATTTCTATCTTAAATTGAATTTCCATTTAGTTCATTTGCTCGTTTAGTGTGTTTATGTGGTTACTATTTCCTTCATTTATTCATCTTGCAAAATTTTCAGTCCTACTTAGATAGGCAACGTCGAACCCCTTAGTATTTTTTGATTTCTTCAATCTCGTGTTAACGATCTGTCGACTCCTTGAGGAAAACTTTGAGAACAATAGCATGAGATGCATTTTCTACATGTTGCAGGCAAGACCAATTTTAAATGGTTTCGATTAATTTGCACACTTTTACCTTTTTTTATAATAAAACTACCAAACCATTTGTATTTTGAATCAGTTCCACTGAATTCACACAAGAGTGACACTATATACTCGCCGAGTCTACTAAATTAATCCCGTAAATGTGTAAAGAGAAATTTGGACACTTTTACTTTACTAATTCATCGAACTTTAATCTCAATCAATGCAAAGGAAACACTTGACACTTGATCATCGTATGGTATCGGTTAAAAAAAAATCATCGTATGGTGTCAAATTACAAGTCCATTGGATGCCTTCTTAATTCGAAGTTGTGTCGTATTAGATAGAATCCACTTGTAGAATCTCCAACTACATTTTCGGTGCCTACAACCTTAAACCCCACCCCCCTTGTTTTCAACGTGGGCATGTCTAATCAATTAGATCCGGTCGGGCGGTACAAAATTGCTTCCTTCTGTTGGTTTTTTAATTATTTTCTTCTTGCTTACATCACATAGATGAAAACAGCACATGTAACAAAAGATCAATTAACAAAAACAAATCGGTTAACGGATTAACATGTTTAATTAGAAAAATAGTGTGTATATTCTATAATTAAGGAACATTAAATCCTAGTTGAAATAATCCATGAGATTCATGATATATGTCAAGCCTATCTTTTGTTGTTGGTCAGAGAAATCAATTATGCATGTTAAAATTATATTAGAGAAAATAATTTTCAAGTCCCTGAGATATACCCTAATTAGTAGACTAGTAGGTAGGTCCTCATGGTTTTAGGATGTTACATTTACGTCCCCAAAACTTATTTTTTACTGACGGAGTTAACGAAAAAATAAAATGACTAAACTACCATTCCTAATAAATGAAAACGCAGAGTCAATCCTCATTTTTCTCTTTCGCTCGATTAACACCAAACCCTAATCCTCTCTGTTCTCTCTCTCGTCTCTCTTTCTTCCTCATCCTCATGGTCATTGCCTCTCTCTTCCTCACCCTCACCCACTTATCCCTCTCCCAATTAAAACATCAAATCCTCTACAAAATCTCTCACAGCCGCTCTCTCCATTCCGAAGAGTGATGACTCATTGTGTGCCAAATTAGATGATGGATATGTTTCTGACGACCACGATAAGGTTTCTGATTCTAAGACATCCCTCCAAAGTTCCAAGGTAGAGTCTTTGAAGAGTAAAAGTGAAGTGATTAGAGATAACAAGGAAATCCCAGATGGGAAATTTTGTTTTGAGAAAGAGGTAGAGCAAAGTTCTTCTTTTTCCGCATTGAATTCGTCGACTTTTTCAAGTAGGGAAGAGGATTTTGCAGAGGTTGATTATAGAAAAGATTTAACAAAAGAATCAAAATATGGATCTGTTTCACCACTCTCTGATTCTTCCACTTCATAGGTTGAAGCTTTAAGTCTCTCTCATTCTAAACAGAATTCGGACAAGAAAGGGGTTTTGAAATCGAACTATGTGCCATTTAGCTATGTTTTGGGTTCACCTAATTCGTCCACAGATTTTCCATTTCCTTCTTGAAAAATTGGTTGTTTTTGGTGAAAAGAGAAGATATCGAGAAAGAACTGAAATTTGGAGAGAGAAAATTAAAGGGTTGGTTGGAGGGTGAGATTGAAGAGACTAAAAGGAAAAATGAGGATTGCAGGGAGTTGGGTTCGAGAAAGTGGCTTTGTTGCAGAATGCAGTTATGGGATTTCAGTCATTTGATATTGATAGCATAATTTACAGGCTACGGATTTACGGCAAAAAGATACAGTTGTTCTGGTTGTGTCTTCTCGTTGTTGAGTTAATTGTGAGATGAATATGATTCGTGAATGCTCATGCTCTTCAGGAACAACTCTCTCAAATTGCTGTTGCAGAAGAATCTGGGTTCATAGTCCAGAACAAGAATCAGTTCTTGCACAGAACTGGTGTGAAGCTTCTTGGAAACCCAAATCTCATTCTCAACCCTGATCTCGATTCCTTAGTCTCAATCAAGACTGTCTTCTATGAATCAATTTTTATGATTTTTTTGTATGATTTTTATATGACAAAACTCAGATACACACATGCTTCTACTTCTTGCAGCGACATTTTTTGTTGTGGATTATACACTATCACTTCAAATTGAGTATTAATTGATTTCAGTTTTGTCGTTTCTTTGATAGATTTTCATTTTCCTTTTGTTTTAAATTGTTATTTTTTTAGTGTTAATCGTTCCGAAAGAAATGTTAATTCATTGAATTTGGATTTGGATCGAAGAACAAAAAATTAGGGTCCTTCATGCTCTTAAAAAATAGAACAAGTCTTTCTTTAAATTTTTATTTAAACTTAACACTTAGATACGTCAACAACTTACTAACGGAATACTAACATATAACTGATAGAAGGCTTAAGTGTAACCCGGTTTTCGAACTTAAGAAAGTGTATGCAACATCCTAAAAATACGAGGGTCTACCCTACTAATTAGGGTATACCTCAAGGACTTGGAAATTATTTTCCCATTATATTATTATGCACAAATTTGGCCAAATTAATAGTATTAATATACCTTGAAAACATAATGTAAGCAAAATAAATATTTTGATCCTAGTTTTGAGATATTTGAAGGCCCTTAGCTAACGTATATGGTTTTTACTAATTAAGTATATTATGTATTTATACTTCTGGACATATATTTGCAGACTTCTTTGCAGTTTCTTTCTATGATATATCGCTGCGGTTTTACCATTCTAGAATAAGACTTGAGAAATGACTCTTTTTTTTTCCCTTCCATAATATGTCTAAATCCTTTAACTAAAATACTTCAGAAAGTCAAATAAAGAAAAACAAAATTTCTAAAAGAAAGTAAAAATTAGTCACCACTATAAACCATTAATATATAGATTGCAGGATGACAAACATAATTAGTTAACGAGTCATTCGTCATATCTTTAATTATGTTAATGCAATGGGATGGGATGAAGCTTTGGGGGGTGACATCAATGAGCACGCAATGGTATATTTAACACTAGCATATGCATATATGGATTTTAATTTAAAAATTTCTTCGAAGTCTAGATATGGTGACACCGTCGACATATTCCAAACATCCTGAACCATGAATAGGGCAGACCATTCTCAGTAGTATAAAACCAAATTTATGACTAAAGCCTTCTAGATTGCATCTTTCTCTTTTAAGATTTGTGCATTTTATTGCATCTTTATTTTTCCGGGATGTGCGTGGCATTTGTTGCAAGACAAAGCATAAAGTATATTATTTTACTTATAACTTCAACAAAAAAAGTAAAGTATATATATGAGTCGATAAAAAATTAACAAATAACAGCTAAAGCTTCTTTTAACCATTATTAGATGGCTCACATCATAGACTAATTAAGGTTTATTTTCTGCTTTAGAGGCTTTTAGTGGAGTTTATTCCATTTGATGTTGATTATAAAAGCCTGTATATAAATAGCGTCAATAATATTCCTCTTCCACCTACATCATGGGTCTTTAAGCATTCTATATAATTTTGATTAACTTTCCATAACCACAGAATACTTGACCACCAAACAAAGTTCATCAGCACCTCCAGTGCTTCTTAATTGGTCATTCAATCTCCTAATTAATAGAATGGCTTTGCCAACTTATTTAGCCTAATCAAACAAGAATATTAAGTTTGCGTTTTTCGATCGTCAACAAACTATGCATGCGATCATGTATTGGGAAACGCTGCCCTTGCATGTAGCTCAGAACTTTCGGCCAATGAAGTTACTCTATCGACAAGTAATTGGTCCTCCGGATATAACAGATATTGCATGATCTCAAGATTAAAGTACACATAATAATTAAGAAATGGATGTTTCAGCATATAGCACTTGTGGACAAATGTAGTGGTGTTTTTTAAATGAGAGGTTTCAAATATGAAAGCTGAAACTCTATGTGAGGTCGAGAGCTCTTCTTCTTTTCTGTTCTCCATTATGTTCTGTTCCTTTTTTATAAAAAAAAAAGAATAAAGAAATATTATTTATGGTGTGTTCTGAAATTCAATACGTTTGGATGTTTGTCACAAATAAAAGAAAAAAAAAATTAACTTCCCCCTCCAAAGAAAAAGTTAAAGATCTGAACATTTCTAATATGAAAAGCTATTTTGCTAATTCCATGTGGAACCCAGTCCCTGACCTATCTACAAAATTATTATCCCATCATTGATTAAGAACCTATTGCGCATTTCATTTTCATCTGTTCTGTCCTAAGCACATATTTTGCTAAATAGAAACAATTTTTTGTTGAAAACATTGACGACTACTAAGCAGGATAGTAAATGCTTATGCATAATGATTGCATGTGGAAAGCCAGAGTGGATTTGACCATCAAGTGCTTAAATTCTTTCAAACTAGCATTAATGGAATTTTTTTGTGGCTTCAAGAAACTTTAGGAGACATTGTTTGAGTAGAAGATACACCAAATGATTCTCAACAAGAAGGAGATCCGTTCTTTTTCTCTTGCTTTTCCATTTTTCTCTCGAGCCAATACAGTGAAGAGGCCCATCAACCTTAGAGGCAAAATAGTGCAAACAAAAATCATGAAACAGGCAACATCATGTCAACCAGAAACTTCTCTTTTCACAATGAATTGGATGGACATCTTCCTTTTCGTATGATAATTCTTATTTGAAAGATTGACATCTCTCAAATAAAATTTGTATATTTGCATGTATGTATTCTCCAAGATCCAGACTATATATACAAGCCCCAAAGTCTTATTTATTTTCATTCTCCTTTACTTAGAAGTTAAATCTGCAATTAATTATTCGAGTTTGTTTAGAGATGATTGTTGATATTGAAGTGGAATTTTCTTGAAGAATTGTAAAGCCATGGTGAGGTTTGATGAAGCAAACAAGAGTGGAATGGATTGGAGACAAAAGGAGAGAGTTTTGGCGGAACAGTGAAGGACACGGCCGGGGACATGGCTGTGTCCCAGACCGTGTAATGCTTCCGAACGTGTTTTATGACACGGTTCTTTGGAGTTTGGCCATGCCTCACGTAGTCTCGATCGTGTCTTGTAAATCCTAGCCCGTGTTGATTGTTTTGGACGAGTTTAGGGTTGGTTTTAGGGTTTCCTAGTTTCTTTTGGCTTGTGATTTATTGTAAACTATAAATAGGTGGCTTGAGACATTTCTTATATTCCTTGGGCCGGTTTTTGACTCTGAATAATAAAATTACTTGCTTTCCGCATTATTCTATCATCTAATTTTCTGACAAGTGGTATCAAAAACACATAAGTTTATTCAGAAACTCCTGGGTTCATTATATAGAAATAAGATGTCTTTATACAAATTCGAGATTGAGAAATTCAATAGGTCAAATAATTTTACACTATGAAAGCTGAAGACTAAGGCAATTCTTGTTCAGTAGAAGTGTGAGGAGGCATTAGAAGGTGTAGAGAAATTACATGAAGAACTGACAACGGTGCATAAAGTTGAGATTGTGAAGAGGGTACATAGTGCAATTCTATTGAGTCTGGCGGATAAAGTCTTTAGAGAGGTAGTTAATGAAACTACTATAGCAGATTTGTGGAACAAGATGGAGAGTATGTATTGGAAGAAATCCCCGAAGAACAAGCTTTATTAGAAAAGGCAGTTACATACCTTGAACATGACCGAAGGGATGCATGTAAAAGAATATGTTGATAAATTTAATAGGATTATATTAGATTTGTAAGGTGTTGGTGTTGAACTCGAGGAAGAGGATTAAACTATGTTTTTGTTATATTCTTTGCTTGACTCGTATGAAAGTTTTGTTAATAATATAATGTATGGTAGAGATGGAATCTCGATTACTGATGTTAAGGATGCTATGTTGTCTATAGAACTAAAGAGGTTAACTTCTAGTTCGGGTGAAGGAAAACAAGCTGCGGGTTGGACACGGACGGACACACGAGCATGGCATTGCCCATGTGCGATGCTGGAAAAGGATTGGAAGCAAGTTGGGTGGCCACGATAGTGGCCTTGCCCGTGGTGCTCTACGACACATTTTTTTCAAGACACGGACGTGAGTGGGAGGCCGTGTCTTAACTGGTTTCGACCGTGTCTTGCTTCTCTTGCCCGTATCTTGAGTTTATGACGATTTGAGTGATGGTTTAGGGTTTTCCTTGTCTATTTTGGCTTGTATTTCTTGTAAATTATAAATAAGTGGCTTGAGAACAATCTTGGAGGCCTTTGGTGGTCGTTGTAAGCTTTTGAACACCGTTGTAAGCCATTGTGCTTGGTTTTGACTTTGAATTGTAGAATTACTTGTGTTTTGTCCGTAGACGTTGATCAAATTGATCGAACCATGTAAATCTTGTATTATTGTGTGTCTATTTTTTGTTATTTCACATTCTTCTATCACCAATTTTCTCTTGACATATTCTCCTAACAGTATTCACAATAATAATATCCATAGTTACCGTTATTTATATTTTAACAGTTTAAATATTAATAAATAATTAAAATCAACAATAAAAATGATCATTCTTTCATATTTATCGATACACTTAACACTAATGAACCTAGCAAAGTGCAAAATTTTGTTGATTTATAGGAGGCATGTGATATTTAAATTAAAAATGTTGAAATCGAAATGCATGTGTTGTGACATCTTTGGCTACTAATAAACAAATGTGGAACTCTTTATTATTCCTTAATTATGTTCTAGCTAAATATCATATGAAACATGAGAACTAATATATAATTGTATAAAGGAAAATCTGGTTTTCACATGCCCACCTAACAACGTGTTAACAACACGTAGCGGTGCATATATATATATATATATATGAGCTATTTTTCAATCACCTGAACCTTCAAACTATTTTTTTATTCTAAAATATTCTTATTATTTGCTAATATACTTAGCACAAACATATTAACGATTAAATCAACACCTTATCAAATTGAACTTCAGCTTATATAGTAATTAGTTTTATATTTTGTTTTGTTAGAAAATGATTCCGTTTATACTGATTTATGGGTGGAGTTCAAACCCGAATTGGATTAAGTATCTAATAGGTCTATATCCTTAATGGATTTTAATGAATGAGCTCTACATATGTTTTAAGAGAACTCATATAGCACTAATATAAATAGGTACACTAAAATCCTAACTTAGTTAGCTCAGTTAGCTACTATAGACAATACAAAATCGAAAAGACTCTCTCACCTAGATGTGTGTGCCATCGGCCTCTGGTGGCTAGGAGGAGGAGATTTCGTTCTTCATTGCACACTCCATCCTTCCTGTAAGAAGATTGTTAATGTGGCTTTTATGTTGCGGATATATATCACGTTCCTGTTGTTCCAACAAATGTGGTTCATCACGACTAGCAACGGGTTGTTTCTTGTATATCTAATCGAGTTCTTATATTATGTGTATCAAAGTAGGTTCTCGATCCTCTCTTTAATGATTCAATAATTATATATTGTTTATTCTTGATCGGATACCTTCATGTTTAAACTTGGTTTATTTACTAAATGAGTGGAACTAATTAAGTTTTAATATGTTCAAATTAGGTTTACAATCGATCATGTCCCTTGACGATTGTTAGGCCACCCACTAAAACTATCTAGGCTCTCACACTTTCATCTTAAAAAATGTCTTCTGTATTTAACTATTAACATCGACTTTTAAACAATATGATAATCATATAAGTACAATAGACATCTAAATCTAGTTGTTAGTTGAGGACTAAAATTATAATTTAAATATTTTGGAGAACTAGCTAGTAAGTCATTTACGCAAGAAAAAAGATGGCACTGCTCGTCACAACAACTCAGAAGTCTAGCAAAATATGGAAATTAATTTAGTTTTTAATATTGTTACTTTTAGGATGAACAATCGATGGTCTTATATATTCAATAGGGGTTAGAAATTATGAAGCTATTGATCGATTATGGTAGCAAAGTCTAAGTTGACTTGGACCTTTGGAGCTCTAGTCTTATGTATACCAAAAAAATAATATTCATATTCAAAGTATTGCTTGATAATTCCAAATAACTATTGCTCACGGAGGTATCCCAGAACTTACGCCATTGAAAGGCCACCCACATTTTATCATAGACTAGTTATGTCTAGAGTTCAAATATATAGTTAATTAAAATGATGAATTTTCAATTGAAAAGTTCTACATAAATAATAAATTTCTCCGACTATTCTTTGGACTTTATGGGGAAAAAATAGTGAGAAAAATTTCAGTTGACGGTGTTTTTGTTACTTTACTCCAAGAAAAAAACCTCTGAGTAAGTTAATTAATTTAAATTAGTTATTATTCAATTTAATTAGTAATTTAAGGGTTAATTTATTTCCTATGTCTTAGTTATACAGATATGTTCGAAATTGGCAGGAAGAAATTTATCTCATATAATAGTCCAATTTGATTCGAATTTAAATTAATTATATATCAAAAAATATTTAAATATTTAATAAAAAAATAATTTAAGGACTGTGCATAATATATAGACACGTCTTCAACTAACAACCCAAGAGGAGAAGAAAGGACAACTTGTAGCAAAAGTAAAATGAAAGAAAAGGGGAATTAGTTAGATATACAAGTCAACATTCAACAGTCAACCTCGTTGAAACTATTTTGCAAACTTCTGTAAATTTCCAAATAAGGCCACTCAATTAGTCATACATTTCACAAGTCCTCCACACAAAAAAAAAACATAGATCAAAGGCTTTGTAAACCATACTTTCATTAACAAAAGTCAAAACTCCATACCTCTTCATTCAAACACACACGCAACGTATTTGCCAATCAAAATTTAAAAGACTACTCTTTGTACGAGAAGTGATACAATTTTTTCTCCTTTTACTTTTTTTATTCTTCATCAGATGTAATAAGTGAATTCTATATGTGAGAGACACTTTTAAATTCGTTCTACATTTAGATTAATTCTTTTTACATCGGGCTAGTTTATTAAAGGGTAAAATATTTGCTATCATGAGAACTCAATATGAGAGTAAAAATCAAACCCCAATTTTTTTTAAAAAAATGAGAGTGTCGAACTACTACATTATTAGATCTATACATTGAGTTGAACTAGTGAATGTGAACAATTTTAAAACTCAATAGATTTTTTTTTATAACAGTAAGTTATAGCTGTAATAAATTAGTCGTATTGAATAGGTTGAATTTACTAATAAAAAAAGAGAGAGAACAAAAATTTCTCGCGTATATAAACTCCCATACTCATCGTATGAATTAAAACACATCCTAATCAACACTAAGATGTCAACAAGCCCTTCTCCTTTCCCTTACTTCAATCGGCACCCTTACTACGACAGCATGAACCCTGATCATGATGACGATTATACTCCACAATTCTTAGCTAGACCAACAAATCACTATGATTTAAACAGCAAGATCATGTTAAGTGCAATTATTTCACTATCATTTGTTGTTGTACTAGTCCTTTTTCTTCACATTTATGCAAGATGCGTTCTAAGACGCCAAGCCGCCCGCCGCCGTGGCATGGTTGTCAGCAACCTAGGGCTGACGGTTCGTTCCGGCCAGCCGCCCAAAGGGCTTGATCCAACGGTGATAGCATCATTGCCAATTTTTGTTTACAAACAATCCGACGGCCGAGATGATGATACTTTGATTGAATGTGCAGTTTGTTTAAGCAATCTTGAAGATCAAGAACTGGTTAGGCTTTTACCAAACTGTAAACACACTTTCCATGCTCAATGCATAGATAAATGGTTGAG
>CAODLS012216487.1:0-11564 GCA_948243855.1 Flueggea neowawraea | reverse complement strand
CTAACGTACGTGAATCTTTGATCGCGTACGTGTGTTCACTTCGTTTCAGTTCCAGTAGCTTCTGTTTCATCTAACGGCAGAACTCACGTACTTGAGGCTTCACTGACGTACGTGACATTAACACACGTATGTGACTTTGTATTGACCTACGTGAATCTTGCTTCAGATCAAATTCTGCAGTTTGTTCATCATCAAAACTTTAGAGAATTCTCAATGTTGACCACCCTTGGTCCAACAGAAATGACCAACAAAATATGATAGAAGTGTTTTTATAAACTCACTAACCAACTTCTGTCGATTCACCCAGAAACAATGCTTACTCGAGTAAGTCATGCTTTAGGGTAAAAATAAAGCCTCATTTACTAGAATAACTCCTTGTGTTACTCGAGTAAACCAAGCCTCATTTCACCCGAGTGATACAGATTATTGCTCGAATAAGCTAGGCTTTCAAAAGAATAAAGAAATATGCGCTTCCTTGAGTGATTTTCTCCTTTACTCGAGTGAGCAAAGCTTCATATTACTCAAGTAACACTTCATTTACTCGAGTAAACATACACTTATCTCAAATAAATCACGAATTAACTCAAATGTCCAATTAAAATCGAGAAAGTCATTACATAAACAACTTTCAAATAACATATAAACAAGATATCAACAACATATAAAACAACATTCAAACAATATAAAAACAAGAAATTAGCAACATATAAAATCATATATAAACAACATTCAAATAACATATAAACAAGATGTCTTAAATTTGAAAACAACATATAAATAAGAAATCAACAACATATAAAAGATATCAATAATATATAAAAAAAAAATTCAAACAACATATAAACAAAACGTCTTAAATTTAAAAATAAAAAAAAACATCAACAACATACCAACAACATATAAACAAGACGCCGTGAATTTGAAAATACATAATCGTGAATTTAAAAAGTCACGCGCGTACAGAAGAAATATTAAAAAATATATATAATAAACATACCATGTTCGTACAAAAAAAATATTACAAACTTTTCTATGTCCATCACATAATTACCACTTAAATATGCCTCCTAAAGTGAGGCTTCTTTGAAAAAGAAGAAAAAAAACTCCATTACCTCAAATTAAAAATCTACTGTTGAAAATTCGAATTAATCACAAAAAATAACAAATTAACTTTATAAAAATCATGATTTGCTTGTAATAATTATTTCATGTATTTTTTAACTTTTTCATCTTGCATTAAAATAAAATTTGATAATTTCTCAAAATATTTTAAGAACTAAATTATTAAAGCTCTAAGAACTTTCACTTCCCTAAATTTGAATTTTTGATAAATTTTTATAATCTTTAAGTCTTTTTCTAATTTATACTGTTAGATTTTTAACTTCGTCAAAGTATTAGTAGGATAAATTAAAAATCTTGCGATTCATCAAACTAAAAAAAATCTTTTAGTATAAATTTATTGCTTTTTGTTTCAAAGAGTATATGTATTTTTACGGTTTTATCTTTTAAAAGATGTTTGAATATGTTGAGAGAGTAAGTTGCTTATAAACGACGTTTGGTCTTAATTCTAGTCGATGTGGGATTGTTGTACTACGATAGACTATAGACCATACCCCTCGATGATCATTAAACCTTCCCCCTACCAAAAAAAAAATTGTGCTTCTATTCGTTTAGGCTTGTCCATTGTAGATTCAATCCCTCGCGGTTTTGTCTTAAGAAAAAGCTTTAGTGAATTGAGGGGAGAATATGATTATAAGCACATATGAGTATAAGCAATTATTCTTGACTCTTAATCAACACAAGATTTTTGTCACTACATGTATAAAACTTCAAGTAAATTTTGCGCCACAACAGTTAGAAATGTGTTAATCTTAAAAGTTAAGTCAAAATTGATAGAAAATGTTTAAAGGTTGAGTTTAAATTAATAAAGTGTTAAAAGTTTGGGTTAAAATTAATAGAATTGTTATAAAAGTAATCACACATTAACATTAAAAATATAATCGTATATTTTTTTGTGAATGTGTAACATATATATTTTTTCCTAAAAATGACCGTCTTTTTACCTGACAACCTAATTAGTCTAGCCTCTTAGTCAAACGTCACTCCTTGCCTGCTAGGCAGGGCCAGAGCAAGAAATGGCAAAAACTTTCATTAATGAGAAAAGAGAAGTACAAGTCCAAAGTCAAATAATGTTACAGTGCCTCTCATACAACATTCTTCTAGCATCATTCTGTATAAGATCAAAAATTTCATCAGGAGGATCGATTAGCACATGAAGCCCCACTGGGCAGTGGCGCCCAACCTTGGATAATTTATCAGCAACCTGATTTCCTTCTCTAAATATGTGTCCAACCGAAACTCTCCAATCTCTGTTGATACTTCCTTTAATCGTTGTGACCATTGCCCAATTGTTATTAACAGGCACCTACTCCTTATGGATCATATTCACTGCCATCAAACTATCAGATTCGACAGCTACATCCCTCCAACCTTTCTCCCAAAAAATTTGTAAACCATTGAAAATAGCCATGAGTTCAGCATTGATCACCGAACAACTTCCAATGTTCATCACAAAACCAGTCAACCATTCATCGTTAGCTCCTCTTACCACTCCCCCTGCTGAGGTCATAGCTTTGTCGTCCGACAACGCCCCGTTAGTATTCCGTTTAACAGAGCCGTTTTGTGGAGGATCCCACTTGACCCATTTTGTCTCTTGCTGCAGATTATTAGCAGTAGAAAACGTGTTTAAGATGCAAAATACTCCTTAGAAATGGCTTTTATAATACCACCTTTCTTGATGTTATTTTGCTGGAGAAAATTCTCTCGTTTCTCCAACGCCACAATAACTAGCAGACTACACTAAATCTTACATTCCAAGGGGTGCCATCTTCTGAGAGACGCTTTTCAGCAAGGTTCTGCAGCAGCCATGTACCTGCTTCTATAGTAAAAAAAGTCATCATTTATTTCTTCTCCTAAGATTTCAGACCAAGTCACTCTAGCTTCAAGACAATCTCTCACCACATGATGCCAAGATTCCTCCACGCCCAAACATACATCACAATTAGGATCATTCGTCATTTTAAAACGAGCTCAACATTGGTTAGTAAGAAGAGCCTTCTTCATGAGAAGCCAGATAAACATTCTAACCTTCTGTGGGACTTGTAAAGTCCAAATACACCTGCATTTATTATCCTGTGGTTGCCATTTATTCTGACAAACGAGATCTTATACTGATTTAATGGTGAAATTACTTGAGCTAGATGGTCCTCAACAAGCTTGGTCATTGCCAGCAAGAGCATTCGGCAGTGTAGTACCTGCAATCAACAATAACCTTGAATTAGGAAGTAGTTGGTTAAGTACATTCCAATTCCACTTACCTTCCTCTGTTAAGTACCCTTTAACAGGCTTGTTAAGGTCTTCTTCAGACAAGTTAACCAAGGCTAGCTCTTTAAGAGGTTTGCATCCGATCCACAAATCCTCCCAAAAACGTATCGAGGCGTCATCCGCAACAACCCATCTAATTCCTTCAGCATAAAGGGTCAGGCTTTACAGATATTCCGCTAGAGATAGGACGCTCTTTTGGGTCTCCCAATGGTGGATCCATGCTGGTTAAACTTCATGTACTTCTCTATCAAGATTTGCACCCAAAGACAGTCTTGTTTAGTGAAGACCTGCCAGCATAACTTCATAAGAAAAGCAATGTTACAATCATATAAATTATGCAATCCTAATCCACCTTTTTGTTTTGGTTGGCAGACGTCCCCCCATTTTACAAAACTTATTTTCCGCTCTCGATTCAAATCACGCCAAAGGAATTTGCGACATAATTGCTCAATATGAAGAAGGGTAGACTTCGGGATACATGTAGTTTGCATGGTATAAATCGTGACTGTCAGTAGAACTGATTGAACCAAGACTAGTATTCTTGCTAAAGAAAGGCTCTTCGCTTTTCAGGAAATCAGTCTCTTCAAAACTCTAGCTGCCACATATTGATAGGTATTCTTGTTTACTAGATCATGCAAGATCGGCACACCCAGGTATTTTCCAAGCTCATTCCCCAACGAAATACCCAACCTAGCACTAAGAATATGAGCTTCTCGAGCAGGAACACTTTTAGAGAAAAATATCAGTGATTTATCCTTGCTCACAGCTTGGCCAGAGGCTTCACAAAATTCCTTCAACACGCGGTTCACTACTTGTGTCATAGGACGGTCTGCCCTGGCAAACAATAAAAGATCATCAGCAAAAAAAGGTAATGGAGAGGCGTCCATTCCTGCAAATGTGCATGGGCTCCCATTCATGGATCCTGCTTTGCACGAGTACAGAGTGGGCTAGTCTCTCAATACATAAAAACGATACATGTATGGTGAGATGGGGTCTCCCTGTCTTATTCCTCGGGTTGGCCAAAATTTTTCAGTGGGAGCTCCATTCCATGGAAACCGAGCTAATACAGAGCATGGTCAGTTTAATAAATTTTTTAGGGAACTTAGCCTCCCTGAGTGTGCCTTCAATAAACTCCCATCAGAGCCTATCATAGGCCTTCTTAAGATCAATCTTCAGGGTCATGTATTGTCTACCAACCTTCTTACGCATAGAGTGTACTACCTCTTAGGCCAGAATGATATTATCCGTTATATTTCTGTCCTGTGTAACATATGTATACCTTTAAAAATAGATAAAATCTGTTAGTTGAAAAAGAAATGGCGAACTCCTAGGCAGAGGACGAGATTGCATTGTCAAAGTCAATACAGAGCAAATTTGTTCATATCACGAGCAAGATTTTTACACTCGACTGTCATTGTCAAGTCGGGACTATGCCAATAAGTTATAACAGAAAGTAGGTTTTGAACGTTTGGTGATGACATTACACTTAACCAACAATACATATGATCAAATTTCTTTGATTCCAAACTAAACTTGTCAGTCCACTTTTTATAATACTAGGTTAACTGTTTTGCCCTAGCAGTGAAAATAGGTTAGCAGTCCTCATACACGTCTATGAGGCTTAAAAACCGAGGCTCAACAGTGAAAACATGGGGCCCAATGCATACAAAGTCAACCCAATCAACGCATCATTACAGCATGGTCATGCTAAAGTGTCCTCCAACCTGAAATGTACCCAAAATCACTCAAAATTCACGCATTTCACCAACGTTCCACCTAAAACACCAAAGAAGCAAAAAGACATAAAAAAACAAAAATAACAACAGTTTATAATGCAAAACAAACATACAATACATCATTAAATATGCCTAAAATACAACCTTCAATATTGATCACATTAATTTAAATAGTTCAATAGCAATTTTTTAATCATATATTTGGGCAAAATATATTCCACCTTCAAGGTCTATTATTTGCTGGAAAGCAACTTATAAGCACCTAGCAACGGAAGAGGAGCTAACACGAAGAGGTTTCATGATGCCTTCGGTTTGTAGATTATGCGGAGCTGCTGCAGAATCATTTCAACATCTTTTGTTACCTGCAAATTTTCAAATGCGATTTGGAAAGGAATAAGGGATCTTTTTGGCTTTAATTTTGCGCAATTTTCTGAGCTTAAAGCATTGATTACGACAGCTTTCTCTCATAAGTTCAGCTCGCAAATTTCAGCCTTATGGAGAACTGCCATTGTTACTTGTATTTGGGGAATTCGGCATGTGAGAAATGCTGTGTCTTTGAGAACCATTCTCCAAATATTCATGTATGTTTAAGGTATGTATGGAATGCTCTAAGGGAGTGTAATTGCTTTAGATTTGGTCATATGGGAAACAAGTTAGAGGATTTACATATACTTAAATAGCTAGGCCTTCAAGGTATTCCAGGTAAAGCTCCTATTATTTTTTCGATTATTTGGCAGCATCCAATTTTGGGTTGGATTAAAGCAAATACAGACGATTCTTTTTTCTAAAAGTGAGAATCATTCAGGGGCGGGAGGCATCTTCAGAGACATGAGAGTTTATGCTCTTGGAGGCTTTGCATTTTCAACCGGCAATGACTTCGCTTATGTAGCGGAAATACAAGCAGCCATCTTCGCCATTCAAAAAGCTTGGGAAATGGGCTGGATGAATCTTTGGTTAGAGAGTGATTCAGCGATTGTTGTTCATCTGGTTCGGTAAAGTAATAAGGAGGTTCCATGGAAGTTGAGAGCTGATTGATCTAAATGTCTTTATTTTCTTTCTAAAATGAATGTGGTTGCTACCTACGTTTACAGAGAAGGTAACTTAGTAGCAGACAGACTTACAAGATTTGGAAGAGACTGCACGACAGTTACATGGTGGAATACATTTGCGCCTTTTTGTGGGAGTCTTATTTATGATGACATTCACAGGATTGAGCATTTTAGATTTGTTTAATGATTTCTTGTATGCAGGCCATTTTCATAGGCTGGTTTTATTTTTCCTCTTGTTTTCAGAGAGGCTGTAAAGGCTTCACTATTTTCTTTTATTATTAATAGTACTTTGAACGCTTGAAAATGAAAAAGTCACTAAAAGAGTGTCAATTTAGTTGGGATGTTCGAATACGGTCATTGATTCTTATAGTTCAAACATTTCAAAATAATGTAAAACATCCATAATTTATCATCAAACACATAAACAGAACAAGTGTTCAAATATACATTAACTAAATGTCATACCGGTGATTCTCCGACTACCATGCCAAGGTGCTTGATTACTACGGCCATAAACAGAACAGATGTTCAAATATACATTAACGAAATGCCATACCGGTGATTCTCCGACTAACATGCCGAGGTGATTGATTACTACGGTCTCTGATAACATCAACTATCAATAATAAGTATCAATTACTAAATGGAGACCTTGGCTGACGCCACAAACAAATTCACAATCAGGCTCACAAGTCCAACATAAAAAGAAAATAAACCGAGACATGAAACAAGAGCAAGGTTCTTCATAGGCAACACGAGATCAAATTCCAAAATCCATGAAAGACAATTGTAGAGTAAACCGAGTAACAGCAATTCACTCGAAAAAAAAAAGGTAACAAAACGTTTTAGCACATCCAATAATGTGGTTTGTTGATTTGTTTATTAATCAACGGAACAAAGATGATAAAGTGGTCTAGTGTTCGACCTTAAGAAATAATTTTTTTTTTTCAATTGTTGTCCCTTTGCTCTGCTTTTTGTGTTTAGTGGTATTATCGTTAATTTGTCCAAGAGGCTGATCCCCCTCGAAGTTGTGTTTAGGCCCAGTTAGGAGACAGAAAGACTAATTACTTTCTAGATGAAGTGAAGAAATAATAAGCTATTTTTTTGGAGAGCAATGAATATAATTTTTGTTTGAAGCTATAGGTAGCTATTTTTGGGGAAAGTTCCATATGAAGTCAACAAATAATACATAATTTGACAATCAAGGCAAGTCTCGCCAACAAGTAATTAGGATGGAGTAGGACAAGGGATGTAGCTTTTTTTTTTAAGAGTTATTTGAGCCAACAAGTAATTGGGCAAAATAATATGCTATTTTTTCAAAGATGAGAGCTGTAGTTTTTTTTTAAGAGATATTTGAGTCAACAAGTAATTGGGCAAAATAATAGCTATTTTTTTGGAGAGCAATGAATATAATTTTTGTTTGAAGCTATAGGTAGCTATTGTTGGGGAAAGACTAATTACTTCTTTGCCGATTCGTCCTCCTATTCATCCGCCACTTCTCCGCTTCTTCAGTGTCTCGCGACACGATCTCTCTCTTTCCGTCGTCTTAGTTGTTTCTCTCTCTTCGCGTCTTAGTCATTTCTCTCTCTTCACGTCGTCCCTCTGCCTTGGTGGCATTTTTCGGTTCTACCTTGGTCGTTTCTGTCTTTAGCGGCGGCGGCTAGGGTTTACCCTAGCTACTGCCTCTTTTTTTATTTTTAAAAAACTACCCTTGGTTTTGTAAAACGGATTAATTACCATTAAATGTCATTTTATTTTTTTGAATTATTTTATTATTGTTAAAAATGATTAAATATTTAAGTTTGTTTAGTTTGTTTTAATGACTTTGGTTAATTTGTTTGAATTATATTAATTTTGGAGATGCACGGATACATTTAGAGACACGCGTATACATTTGGATACATGCAGATATATTTAGATACGCTCGTAAACCACTAAACACCAAATTAATTTTTGCTAAATAAAATAAAACAAAACTAATAAACATAAATAATTAAAATTAATTTAAGAAATACAAAATATTACACAAAATTATATGAAAATTGAAATTTGGATACATTTGAATACTATAAGAAAATTATAAAAAATTGAGATTTGGATACATTTTGAGGACTATCGAAAAAATTTGTAAAAATTATATTAGAAATTGTAATTTGGAGGCATTTAATTTAAAAAGTATTATATAAAAAAATAATTAAATAGAATTTTATATAAAAAAAAATTGTGATATGGAGACATATGGATACATCTACACACCACCAGATACATTCTGAAAATCAGTTTTTTTTCTCCATTGAAATTTATCTTTTCCGCGAAAAAAATTAATTTCTCGCAAAAATATCGCAAATTCTCGGTCAATTTCTCATTCAATTAAAAAACTGGTATTCTTATAAGATGTTTTAAGCGTGTTTCTATTTGTTAAAGCCCAATTCTAAATTTTAATTTCGTATAGTTGTTAAATTTTTCTTTTAAAATTTTGATTTTTCCTTATTCCACAAAATTAAACTAGAATTTTGTTGATGTACGTGGTATATATATACACCACAGTAAACAATATGTATAATGATTTTCACATACAGAATTCCCTAGCTAATTGTAAACAAAATTGTTAATCTAATAATCTTTATATTATATGAGACCAATTTTTCATTCTATAAAAATAATTTTTCTGAATAACTTTTTAATCCCTTAAATACAAGCGATTTTTAAATTTTCATCTTATGTTAATTTTCATTTATTCTCTGTAAAGTCTAGTTATAATTTATAAATGTAAATGAGAATAAGATTTAAAGATGAAAAATTCATCACCTTTAATAAAAATAGAGTAATAGACTAACAATCTTTTGTATTGTTAGACTTAATCACAGGATTCCTATATAAATGCAATTTTTTTTTCCCATTGTTTTCTTTTGCTTACAAGCCAGTGAAGTAGACAAAACTCCAATAAATCGCTTAAAACAGGGGTATTTCTGAACTAATATTGCGAAGATAATTAAATCAATCATGGATATCGAAATTGCAGCACAAGAGCTGTTGTTGACTGCATCTCCTGTGAAGCACCTTCATTTTGTCAAAGTCAACTACAATAAAATGATGATCAGTCATCTGCAATGTCGTCCACATCTTCTGCTTCAACTTGTTATCTGCAAAAACCAATTTGAGATAGATTCCGAGGCCAATCATGTCTGTGGTTCGACAAGCTGTTCTTTCTGCTTTTCTTCAAGTTTTATTTGACAGATTGGCCTCTCCTGAACTGCTAAACTTTGCAAGGAACAAGCAAGTCTATTCTGAATTCAAGAAATGGGAGAGAACTTTGCTGAAGATATCTGCAGTTCTTGATTATGAAGAAGAGAAGCAGTTAACAAACAAGTTCGTGAAGATTTGGTTGACAGAGCTTAGACAGCTGGCTTATGATGTGGAGGACATACTGGACGATTTCGCCACAGAAGCTTCTCATCAGCAACAGATTGCCATGTCACAAACCGAAAATGGTAAACTAACAAAACTTGTAAATGTCTGCAGTGATTTGTTTCCTGGAAAATGTCTGTTTAACATTAGAATGGAGTCCAAGATGAAAGTTCTTACTTCTAGATTACAAGACATTTCAAGTAAAAAAATTGACTTGGATCTGAAGGAGAATTCAGGTGGGTTCAGAAGAAGAATGCCAACGACGTCTTTGGTGAATGAAGAAAAAGTTATTGGCAGGGGAATTGATAAA
Organism: Flueggea neowawraea; assembly: GCA_948243855.1. NCBI lineage: Eukaryota > Viridiplantae > Streptophyta > Magnoliopsida > Malpighiales > Phyllanthaceae > Flueggea > Flueggea neowawraea. The sequence continues at coordinate 1,677 of CAODLS012216487.1, read as the reverse complement.
GTGGCTGTCTTTGAACTGCTAGTGAGGGATTAGCGTTGTGATGATAGATGCTGTGTGGTTGCCATAATCGGTATGGGCGGTCTTGGTAAGACTACTCTTGCACAACTAGTTTACAATGATCATAGGCTGAATGATTGTTTTGAGCTTAAAGGGTGGATTTGTGTTTCTGACGATTTTGATGTTATAAGGGTAACTAAGACGATTCTCGAGTCAGCAACACATCGTAATGCTAGTGGTTCCAATCTAAATTTGCTTCAGGAAAGATTACAAGATGTCTTGACGGACAAGAAGTTTGTGTTTGTTTTGGATGATGTCTGGAATGAAGATTATCATAATTGGGATTTGCTTTGCAGCCCTTTTAGAAATGCTGCACCAGGAAGCAAAATAATTGTCACAACCCGAAATGAAGATGTTGCTTCAGCTCTGGGATCAGTTGCCACTTACCATCTGAAGGAATTGTCTTATGATGATTGCTTGCCTTTGTTTACTCAACTCGCACTAGGGACTGGAAACTTCGATGCATACCCGAATTTGAAAGAAATTGGTGAGGGAATAGTGAAGAGATGTAAAGGCTTACCCTTGGCAGCAAAGACACTAGGAAGTCTGTTGCGGACGAAATTAAGACAGGAAGAATGGGAGGATGTACTGCATAGCAAGATATGGGACTTGACAGAAGAGAGAAATGGCATTCTTCCGGCTTTAAGATTGAGTTATCATCATCTCCCTGCACCTCTGAAACAATGCTTTTCTTACTGCTCTATTTTTCCGAAGGGCTTCGAGTTTAGAAAGGAAGATTTGGTTCTTCTATGGCTGGCTGAAGGTTTCCTGCAACAACCAAAAGGAACAAAGCGAATGGAAAAGCTAGGTGATAAGTACTTTGAAGATCTTCTGTCAAGATCATTGTTTCATAGGTATAACAGCAATGAATCCCGATTTGTGATGCATGATCTCATCAATGATTTGGCTCAGTATGTTTCTGGAGAAGTTTGCTTCAGGCTGGAGGATAGGCAGGAGAACTTGCAGAATAGAACACTTGAAAAAGTCCGTCATATGTCATATATGTGTAACCGGTATGAAATCTACAAAAAATTTGAGGTACTCCATAAAACTAAAGGGTTGAGAACTTAATTACCATTATCAGTTCATGTAGGAATTAGTTTGGGGAATTTTTACTTGACAAGAACAGTGTTATATGATTTGTTGCCAAAGCTAAGATGCTTACGGGTGCTGTCCTTAGATGGGTACTGCATTACTTCAGTTCCGGACATGTTCCACAAGTTAAGACACCTCCGCTACCTTAATCTATCGCGCACTTCAATCAAAATGTTGCCTGAATCAGTTTGTGCTTTATGCAATTTACAGATACTACTCTTACACAGCTGTGGCTCTCTTCAGAAGTTGCCTGCAGAAATTTCGAAGCTGACTAATCTGCGTCATCTTGACATTACTAATACAAGACAGCTGCAAGACATGCCTTTGCACATAGGAAAATTGACAAATTTGCGTACACTGTCTAAATTTATCGTGCGGAGAACTTCTGGATCAAGAATAACAGAATTGAGAGACTTGTTGCATCTTCGAGGGAGTCTTGTCATAACAGGTTTGCATAATGTAGCAAGTGTATTTGATGCAGAGGACGCAATATTGCAATGTAAACTGGACCTTCGAGAGTTGGTG
>CAODLS012216405.1:0-13695 GCA_948243855.1 Flueggea neowawraea | reverse complement strand
ATTTACTAATGGGATTTTCACATCCTCCAGGCCTCTCGTAATGTCTTTGACATAAATCGGGTATTTCATTCTAGTGACAGCATCCATTACTCCTCTTGAAATTGGCATTTGCAAGCCCTTTGATGGCTTCATCATCTTCACAATTGAACGATCATCTATACCCTGTTAAAATTAAGTTATTTCATCAGCATAATCAAGCAAAACATATTGCAATAATTTGGTTTGTTACCGAAATTTTTGCAAAAAACTTTGTTGATCTAACTGACTTTAACTCTAGATCCAACAAATATATAAATTGCATATTCACTATTCACGCATAAAGTCGACGCCAATTTCTATACTTTTTCCCTACTCAATCTACCATATTTAGCAATTCATAATCTTTTTCAATCTGGCAAAAAGAAAACATACTCACAATCTTCAAGCCTGGAAAACGATACAACTCATTAGTAACATTTGGAGCAAAAAAATTGTTCAAATTAATGTTTGATAAGCAATTAGGAGAGTGTTTGTTTGAGGTAAAGTAAGTAGATTTTGCTAAATATAATAAATTGCACAATAAAAAAGTAGGAGATGACCACACATATTTTTATAAGTAGATTTAGAAATTTGTATAAAACCCCGCTCAAATAAACACCTTCTATTTTGTTTAAACATAAGCAATTAGCATTTTAATGTGTCTTATTGAGCAACTCTCACAATTGACCAACACACCGCTTCAAGTTTTTGTTTTTTCCCCAATACACGAACTATCCAATATATCTAAATCTTCCGGCAAGCAGTTTACCATCACAGAATTCCCAGAAACAAACAATAGAGAAAACAAAAAATAATTTTTTTTACTTAAAGCTAATAATATGGAAATAGCAACACTACCGATGTCAAAAAACTATTCTGGTCATCAATGTCAATTTCCATCAATAACAACAATAATAATGAATTCCAATCATCAAAAGGGCGCTAGCTTCTTCTTTTTTATTGCTTCAACATATTTTAACTCTAAAAAAAATGTTACTTTCTTTACTTTTTTTTACTATACAATTTACCAAATAGAACTGCTATAGATAATAAGATATGAATGGTAAATAGCACATATAAAGATTGATAAACTTGGTAGATTAGTAAACTTGGTAAAATGCATAAAAGAAAAGCTTGCTTCAACATAACTTTCAAAAAACAATGTCACTTTGTTATTTTTTTTTCTATACAATCTGTTTAATTTATCAAAAATAGAATTACTATAGATGATAAGATACAAATTTAGTAAATTGAGTGATAGAAAACACGTTAGTAAATTGAGTTATAAATAACCCATATAATTTATAAACCAGTACATTAATAAACTTAGTGAATTGAATAATAAAAAAGTAGAAGAATTGACAAGTCTTTTAAAATTAACAATACATATCATAACAAATATATCAAAACCAAATACACCCATTCTAATCAAACAAAATAAAAATGGAATCGAACAATTGATTTGCGAAGCATTTTATATAGCATAGCTTATGAGTTGTGTCGCTCTCTTTACTTTTTTTTTTTATGACAAAAAACCACATATTCAGTGGCCCATTGAGCAACAGACCGCTTGAGTGTGACGGACAGGCGACCAAAACACCGAGCAAGGTAAACCCTGGGAAGCTAGGCTCGGATCCCACTCTCTCTATTTCAATTTATTAATTTACAATTTACTCGTATTCAATTTGAATCGTCGTGAAAATAAAAATTTGTTGAGAAAAGTGAAACAAAACGCACCATGCTTAAATTCTTCGACCGATCACCTTCAGAATTGCGTCCACGATGGTCATTGTTAGCATCAACAGTATCATCTCTTCGAACAGATTTTTTATCTTTCGATGCATTACGAACGGAGTGTTTATGCTCATTGCAAAAATCAGTCTCCATCTCCAAAAAAATTTCGCAAACTGTCTGCAGCAACCTGATCAGGGAAAGGCCTTAAATACCATATTGTTTACGGTATTCACCTTCGACCTCTCCAAGAGCTGCCTCCAAACTTCTCTTTCGAAAACAGGAATAGCCGGCCTGAAGATTAACAAATAAGTAACACCTTAACCTCGCCGTCGTTCCCAGATGAGGCAATATCAAAGGGTAGATTTAGCGTGTGCAAACGTAAGAGTAATCAATTCTTGAAACTAAGTCGTGGAATTTTCAATGTCAATAAAGCTTATTGCTTTAAGACCATCTTGTCAACAAAGTTTATTGTTTTTAAAGGGCACCTCGAAGATAAACTACAGAGGTGAAGAAGAGCCTTATGATGATTGGTTTCTACAAGTTATCTAGGGTTTTAAATTTTTTGAAAAAAAAAACTACCAACACTCTTATTATGGCCTCCTTGAAATACTCCCTTTTGATTGCTCCACCTCCACTTTATAACTTTTAAGCCAAAATTCACAGCAATACTATTGTTTGACTATATCTCACATGCTATTAATTAAATTTTAAAATTATTTATTTTGATCTCTAATCTCCTTTTTTATCAGTTAAGTTTAATAAGACATGTCAGACTTATTTATATAACAACATATCCTATTAAAAACACAATTTTTATGAAAAAATTACCTTTCGGATTTTGTTTAATTTGAAATGTTAAAGGGCTAATAAAATTAATTCTCTCTCAAAACCCTAAATTTGAAATTCTGAAGAAGAATGTCTATAAGTTGGACATCCATATCAGCTCAAGATGTTGAAGAAAGTTATTCAAGATTTGAAAACATAGATTGTCGTTGTTGTAGAAGGGCTCGAGTGAAGATTTCTGAAAGTGACAAGAACAAAGGTATGATATATTATTGTTGTGACAATGGAGTAGGTGGGAATTTTTTGGCTTAGGCAAATCCAACACGATCTGGCATTGCAATGAAGGTCAGTTCTCAGAGGCGAAAAGGGGGTAAGAGAGTGTTGGGGGAGGTAGTTGATTTGAAAAGAGAAAGCACAATCTTTAAGGTGGAAGTGAAGAATTCAATCAACAATGCAAAAAATGCAACATATATATTGTTGATGTTGGTCTTTGTTGTGCTTTTGTTCGTGATTCGTTATGATTAGAGTATGGTTTAGGGTTAGTTTTTTGTAAACGTAGTGGGTACTTTTGTGTTGCTCTTTGAGAGAGAAGACAATAGTTGGGGTAGGATGTATATGTGGTGAGCAAAACTATTGTCCAACGAACTCCTTGAGTTATTATATTATTGTCTATTTCGATCCTTTTGAAATTTTATCATTGTCCATTTCGGTCCCAATCAGTTTAAGGAGACGCATGTGAGGGGATAAAACGTGCTTTTCAAGCCCTGTTGGAAAATTTGGAATCAATTTAAGACCAATAAAGGTCTGTTGTGTTGAAATATGGAGAAGGTAAAATATAAAAAATAAATAACAATTTCAGAGGCTCAACAATAATTTAATAAAGTGCTGACAATAACAACTCACATCTATAGTAAATGTCAATACATGGTTATAGCAAAGTTTAATACTTGCTATCATATTGTAACAAATGAAGACAACAAATAGCCTTTGAATCAACACAATGACAGATGCTCAAAATAGACAAAACATAATGGAGACAACAATAAGTGGTCCACCAGTTGCATTATCAACAATGTCACTTTCTTCAAAACATATTAAAAGTCACAAAAGGCAAAAGTCTTCAGGCACATGGCATGTTAAGTGCATCCCCCACCCAATGCAATCCCCACCTCATTGACTAGATCCAACAACCTAAAGACAAACACATAGAAACAAACATCAAATATAGCCCAAATTTCAATCAACAATGCACTGGAACGAAATAAAAACAAGGTATGAAAGCATACATACATTGTCATTTGTCTTTCTTTGTTTCTTCCTCGGTATGAACTTGCTCTTATTCCTAGAATTTGTTATTCCTTCACTTCTGGATTTGCTCTTATTTACAGCCTTTGCATTTCCTTCACTTCCAGATCTGGTCTTCCTCATCTGTGTGGTTTTCTTCTTGTCCTTTTTGTTCTTTGTTAGACCACTTTGGCAACCTCTAGAGTAATGGTCAGTATGTCCACACTTTGAGCATCTCACAGTGTTAGATCTCTTTTGACTAGGTCATTCATCAGCATTTCTCTTTCGAGCCACCCTTGGTCTGCCTACCTTGCGTTTGGCTGGTGGTGGAAGGATCTGAACTGTGGGTTGTGTTGCCGCAAGTTCAGAGGTAGGAATTAGATGAATCACCCCATGGTATGCAGTCATGTAGTTCTCAACATTGTAGTAATGATGAAATTAATCTTCTAGATTTGTCTGTTTGTAGATCAAGGCCTTCATAGCATGCTCACATGATAGATTTGAAATTTCCCACCAATTGCAGTTGCAAGTGTTTTCATTCAAGTTCACTGCAAACGAGTTGGGACCCTTCACCACTTCGTAATGTTCATCTTTATCAGGTATGAGTTTACACATCATAGACTAGTTCTCTAACTTTATCAGTTTATTCTTGGCATCTTTGGTGAGTTTCCCATCCATCAAGGTATCTTTAGCATATATTTTGTGAAACCTAATCATCAATTGTTTTCTCAACTCATCAACAAGTTTGAGAGGATTAAATGACCTGATTTCCAGTAGCTCGCTATTGAAGCTTTCTGTCATGTTATTAGTTCAATGATCACTCTTCGAGGTGACGTCATAAGCATGCCAAGACCATTGGTGAGGAGGTTTCATTGCTAATCAGTCATGGGCTTGCTCAGACGTTTTCTTCAGCCATTCTATAGCACAATCAAACTCATATGTGTTTGAGGCTCTGGTGCAACTCCAAAAAATTTTATGAATGTCCAAACCTGAATTTCCCCTCTTCATGTTAGCATACAAGTGTTTAGTGCAAAATCTTGAGTGTACAGTTGGAAACACCTCTTCAATTGCTTTAATAAGACCCTGCAAGTTTACCCAGCAACCAATCAAGTGTTAGCATTCATTTTCCCTCACTTTGCTGCTAATTTGCAATCATATTCTAATAGATATTATGGTCAAATTAAAGTCATGTCAATACAAAGCTTAGCAAGAAGATTGGATTAAATCAAGTTAATTTTAGACTTATGTTAGCATACAAGAAAAATAATGGACTTATATATCCTCCACACATACTTATGGTATCAGTTCAGCTTGATCCAATAATAGAGAAAATATATGTTCTATAAAATAACTATGCAAAGAAACACACAACATGATGGATGAACTTAATATAAAATAAAAAATCAAGCTCTTTCCATAATTCAAAGTTTCACACCACAGTAGTTAATCAAGCTTCAAAAGGAAAACCAAATTCTTTTGTCCCTATATGTATACCAAATTTACACACGAGTAATCCTATGCATAAATAGTATTTGTTCATCTAACATATTCATAAAGTAAGCTACATGTACCAATTCTACATCAAGCTTCAAAAAGGAAAAGAAATTGTCTGACAATCTATATAACATAAAGTTTTTTTGTATTCTTTAGGATTAAAAAATTTCATGTGATCCCGATATGTTAGCATTCACTTACACAAAATTAAATTTAGAGAATATAAGTATTGGAATTACTAACCTTTTGTTTGTCACTCATTATTATATATGGGACTCCTTTGTTGTTCTCTCCAATGCAACCCTTCAAGCAATCAAAAAACCAAACCCATGACTCAATAATTTCTCCCTCAGAATTACAAAAAGCAAATGGGTATATGCCTTTGTTTCCATCCACTTAAACTGTAATATCCTGCCCGTTTCCGCTATATTTCCTATAGCATGGTTGTTGATGCTCTATCAGGATGAGCATGTGTGGGTTGCGATTGTTGAATTTTGAGAGTAGCGAGTTTTGAGAGTAGATAACTCGAGTTAGTGAGGGAGATAACTCGAGTTATGCGACCCTTATACAACTCGAGTTCTCTGGAACTATAACTCAAGTAAGTCGAGGTCCATATAACTCGAGTTAACCCTTGTATAACTCGAGTTATTTGTGCAGAAGTGGAACGATGCATTTCGGTGTTCTTTATCATTAAGAAGCCCAGCCTACCTAAATATGATCATTTACTCCACTTCTCTCTGTCCAGAAGCTCTCAAACTCTCTCAAGTTGTTCCTCAGCACTTCCTTTAGGTCTCTTGAGGTAAGATTGAGTTTCTAACCCTTTCTTTCCTCATAATTTCTGCAAGATTGTGCATATTAGGGTTTTGGAATAAAATGGGTATGAATCACTTCGGTTTTGGGAAAATTCGGGTGATTCTGAGTTGTATGGTTGGGTTTGAGTGTAGATTCGTGTGTAGGAAGTTGATTAGAGTCAATGTATGCATTTTGTAATGTTTTTCATTGGTTGCTTTGAGTGATTGATCGTATTGGGTAGTCTGGGTAAGTGACTTACTCGAGTAAGCATTTTGGTCAACTTGAGTAAGTTAATCTAGGACTTACTCGAGTTATCGACCGACTAACTCGAGTAAAATAGCCCAGGATTTACTCAAGTTATTTCATGACTAACTCGAGTAAATTGGACCATGTTCAACTCGAGTTAGCCTCTGACTAACTTGAGTAAATTGTGGTTCTGAGGGACCAAATCGTGACGTTTTGTAAATCGCAATTTCTGGGAGTTCGGGAAAGAATTTGGAGATTCTGACTTATGAATGGTTAGTTGGTAACCCTAGCAGTCATTGTGGACTGTTTTGTAATTTGTCGAGTCTTGACGACTAAAACGTAATTTTACACTGGTCGAGGACCAAATTGTAATTTTACGCGAATAGTATATTTTGGGTCGAGGATGATGGATTCACTCTCGATATACATTTTCTGTGACTCCGAGAGTCCGAGTCTGCATGCATTGCATTCATATTCAGTAAGACCACAGTACCGTAGTTGACTCTGTTGTCTGTGTTTTTGCTCTCAGTTCTGTTCAGCTCTAGAGGCGACCAGTCCTTCACCGGTTGACCGCTACTGAATTATTAGCTCGATGTCCAGGTGAGTGGATGACAGTTTCAGACACATAGACTGTGTCTTATAAATTATATATTTTTGACGTGTCTGGACATAATATGTAATCTGATATAAGTAAAGGATAGGAATCCTAAAAATCTATCTATGTAAAACCTGTGTGGAAAAATGAATTTGTCTAAGAACTTTGAAAGTTTTGAAAATAAATATTGTGATTTAATATTTATTTTAAATTTGAAAATAAATCTTTTGTACGGATTTCAAAAGATTCTATGTGGAAAATATTTTATGAAAATTTAAGAATGTTTTCTAAACATATATTTTGTACTGAAATAAGTGTTTCGATCTGAAAAAGAGAAAATGTATTTTAGTACTTTGAATATTTCTGGAATAAATATTTCTGTCTGAAAACTTGAAATGATATGTAATTTTGAATGTTTTTTGCAAAACATTTTTATTTGGGACACCCAGCTATTGGGTAACGTAGTTTTGATACACTGATGTTGTATCATTTGCCTAAGTGGCTTATATTCGCCTAAGTGGCTATACTATACCATGGTGCCTAAGTGACTATATTATGAGTGCCTAAGTGGCTATATCATTAGTGCCTAAATGGTCATTATCGAGTCCGGCTGACTCATTATATTCTGTTCAGGTCTCACAAAGTTTTGAAATCATATTCTGAAAATACTTTGGAAGTTTTTCGTCTGAAAATGTTTTGGGAAATGGTTTCTGTCCGAAAAATATTTTGGAAATATTTTTTCTGAAAATACTCTGAAAATCTTTGTCTAAAAAGTACTGTAAAAAAATTTTCTGTCTGAAGCTACTTTGGAAAAATTTCTTTGAAATACTTTGAAAAAGAAATGGTAATAATAAAGACAAGTTTTGGTAAATATTTTGAAAGAAAATATTTTGGCTAATTCATATTTTGAAAACTAAGTATCTTTATGTGGAAAACATTTTTGCTAATATGTATATCTGTCTGATGGATACCTTGTCTGGAAAGGGATTTTGAAATGGTTTTCGAAATATTATTATGCAGTATATGGTGTGTATATGTACGTACACTTATTATTTGCATGTGGTATATTTTAAATTATTTTCAAAACAGTCTTTGTGAGGCATATATGAGGCGGTCTGGAGTGTCCTCTCTCATTGGGTTTGACCCTCTTCTTTTTCTTTTCTTTGTTCTTTATACTTCACTCTACAGGTAATTTGTAGCGGTTGTTGACCTTCTGTGCTCAGTGAGGAGTTTTGCCAGCAGTGAGTGACCTATTGTTCGGGCTCAACCTTTGTTCTGTTAGATGTTCCACATACCTAGTAGTTGGCTATGGTCTTGTAATTGAATTTGAAACGGTACAAATGTTTTCAACTATATTTATTTATTTAATGATCTTATTATTATTAGTATTTGGGAATATTATTTTTAAAACTTATATTTGTTAAATGGTTTTAATTTGGCTAATAAAATTGTATTTGAATAATTGTTTTGTACTCTGAGGCTTGTGTGGGATGGGTCGGGCTTCCACAGATTGTCCACCTCGTATGTTGGTCATGGGCCCGACTATGTGTCGTGACAAAGGTGGTAGCAGAGCGAGAGTTTTGTAAATCTAGGATGGTTCTGTACTCTGATACCAAAGGTGGTATCAGAGCAAAGTTTCATAAGTCTGGGTCGGTTGTGGAGCTTAAGTATCATTGATCAAGTCAGTCTAATTTGTCTCTGTATATGTCTCTGATGTAAATGCTTATGTATGCCCTTTTGGGGATTTTATTAGGTACTGTGGCAATAGTTTCCATTCTAACATCTGCATATCTATTCTTTCTGTTATCTATAGATATGAATCGACATCACGGTAGACCTAGAGGGGCTGCTAGGCGTCGATCTGTTGGGTCCGCCAGTCAGCTAGTGGCTGGTCAGCATGATTGGTGTAATGTGCCAAAGGTCGCAACACCTCAACCTCAGCCACCGTATGTGTCTCGGTCTATCTATTTCGACCGCTTTGCTCAAGTCCTTGATAGCCTTAAGCGACTTGCTTCCGGTCAAGCAGTTGGATTTCAGCCAGCAGAAGCTGTTCTGACAATTGCAACTGTCACACCAAAGGTTAATGATGGTACCCGTCTGATAAGTTTTTTGAAGCTTGAGCCACCGAGATTTAAGGGTACGATGGGGGAAGACCCACATGATTTTATCACTGAAGTTGAGCGTTGTTTCAGTGCTCTAAACTACACTGATGATGCCGAAAGGGTCAGATATGCAACATTCCTTCTAGGTGGTCGTGCAATAGTGTGGTGGCAAGGTTTTAGGAGACGAGGTGATATCTCCTCGGCTGAATTCAAGAATGAGCTAGTACTTTCTGTTCTTCCCCGGAGTATTAGGAATAAGAAAGATGATGAGTTTAATGATTTTCGTCAAGAGCAGGGGATGACAGTGAATGAGTATAGGGAGAAGTTCAGAGATCTTAGTAGGTATGCACCAGAGGGATGTTGTGATGAGATGGCATTAGCGAGCAAATTCGCAAAGGGTTTGTTACCAGGATATGCTAAATTCATTATAGCTCTTGGACTGGAGACAGTGGACAAGATTGATGAGGCAGCAAGGGCCATTGAATATGTTGATGAGAGGCACTCAGAGGAAACTTATAAAAAGAGTAGGATTTGAGGAGAAAGGAGTAGTCGTCGGAGTCGAGGTCAAAGCAGTTATCCTTGGCAGAGGCACAACTTCTTCTCAGGGCAACAAAGGCAATATGGGAATAGTCAGAATGTTGGTGCGGTACAGTCAGGATTAGGTGCTGGGTTTCAGAGCAGAGTTCCGAGTATGAGAAGCACAAGGAGCGGAGGCCCAATTCCTTGGTGCAGTAAGTGTGAAAGGAAACATCTTGGGCAGTGCAACAAGCCAAAACGCAATTGCTATTTTTTCAGACAGTCAGGGCATATGATAATTGAATGTCCTCAGCGACTTGGTGTCAAGTCCCATGCAGGACAGCCAGTACCTCAGGATCCCTTACGGATGTGTGACCAGGAGGTCTCGTTTCTTTTGGCTATGGTAGCACAGATGGATGAAGTCCGTCTCAGAATGAGTATTTCATATGTCTGGAGGTTTAGGCCTCAAATGTGACATCAGTTAGGACTCTTTCTATTCCAGAACTTTTTTATATTTATGAATTAAATCTATAGAAATTTTGTATGTCTTTGCATAATTCTGTATATATGTTCTTTGACCCTCTGTGTATTTTTGTGTGTTGCCGAAATACATTCTTTGAACTTTGGTGAATTTCAGTGTAATTTCGTATATGCTCAGTTGAACTTTTGTATACTTTTGTATGTATATTGTTTGACTCTAGTGTTGCGCATTCGGTTGCATTTCACATTATGTTGGGTATGTTGATCTACCAGTGTATTCACTAAAAATCTTTAGAAGCTCTATCACCCCTATGTAGCTATAGTTTAGTTAAACCAGAGTTCTGGTGTGGCATGATCATTTTGAATGAGCAGGAGTGGTAATTGATATAAGTTGTTAGATGTGGAAGAATATGATATTGCCCTCAGAATAAATTGGGTTTGACTTGGTATGTCATTTTGAATCACCTTTCATAGCTGGTGCGTTTTAACCGCTTGATCAAAGCGAATTCTGTTAGCACGATAAGCATAACAATAGTAGAGGAAAGAAGAATGTTCCATTGTGTTGGTAGTGGTAAAAGGCTATAAGTTAATCGAGTCTCTAAACTCGAAGGTGAATTTGTAGGACGTCCCAATGCCAAGGGTGTGAGATTTTCTAAAAAGCCTGTAGCGAAAATCTCTAGGATTGAGACGTGATTGAAGTGAGACTCGATGTCCTTCTAATATTGAAGGCTCTGTAGGGAGAATTGTATGATAACGGTAATGATGGAGCAATATTGCTGTAAGGGTATTGGAGTTGGATATGTTAGGATTTGGGATTTGAATCCATGATATTGTAATAGTTGGTGCTTAGGGAAGTATGAATGTTTGGAGCACTAGAGGTATGACGATAAACCTTCGTGCTTTTTAATTTCATTAATTTTGGGAATACTCAACACCTGATGTGGTGAAGATTTCACTTAATGGCGATTGTCATTGGGATGGTTCCCATTGTTAGGAATGATTGAATTGGAAGTATTGTAGTAAAGATCAGGAGATGAATAGTTGGGCATAAGGACTTTGGAGGAATTATGAATATAACTTGGAGTTTGGGTACCCAAAGAGTAATTTATTCTAGTATCTCAAGCTATCTTAGTCGGTAACATCTGAATCTGCTAGGTCATTTGCTCTCTGTGGTTGCCAAATGGTTGAATTGTGATCACATATTTTAATCCGGGTGACTTTGTTAGGAGTCGTCTGACTCTCTTTCCTTTCATCCTGTATGGTTTTCTATCTGTTGGGACTTCTGAAGTCTCATCTTTGATAAGTGTCTTGTGCTCTGTGGGGCATAATTTTGGCCCTGGGAATGTATTTGTGAATCAGGGATAGTTGTGTACTTTGATACCAAAGGTGGTATATCGTCTAAATGTCAGTGGAAGTTCTTAAGGGACTTCACTCTGTTGAGATGCGCATGAGGATTCGTCCTTCTCACATTCTATTAAGATATAAGTTTGCATCATCTGTCTCAGTCTCCTCATATTTCTAGATCATTTGTCTTTGAGACTGCATGGTTTGCAATCTCTGTCTGCCTGCATATTCTGGTACGAGTAGTCTGAGATGTTAGTAAGTGTTAACTGATTTCTAGATGGATGATCTGTGAGAGTCATGGATTTTGACTTGATTATTTGGTGATGGATATTAGAATTTGTCTAGAACTCAATCTAGAGTGGTGATAGTATTATGTATGCCTCTGTAATCCTTCTAATCTGAATCTTTGCAAAATTCGGGGACGAATTTCTTTTGAGGGGGGAGTATGTAATATCCCACCCGTTTTCGCTATATTTCCTATAGCGATGGTCGTTGATGCTCTATCAGGATGAGCATGTGTGGGTTGCGGTTATTGAATCTTGAGAGTAGCGAGTTTTGAGAGTGGATAACTCAAGTTAGTGAGAGAGATAACTCGAGTTATGTGACCCCTATACAACTCGAGTTCTCTGGAACTATAACTCGAGTAAGTCGAGGTCCATATAACTCGAGTTAACTGTTGTATAACTTTAGTTATCTGTGCAGAAGTAGAACGATGTATTTCGGTGTTCTTCGTCCTTAAGAAGTCTAACCTACCCGAATCCGGTCATTTGCTCCACTTCTCTCTGTCGAAAAGCTCTCAAACCCTCTCAAGTTGTTCCTCAACACTTCCTTTGGATCTCTTGAGGTAAGATTGAGTTTCTAACCCTTTATTTCCTCATGATTTTTTCAAGATTGTGCATATTAGGATTTTGGAATAAAATGGGTATGAATCACTTTGGTTTTGGGCAAATTCGGGTGATTCCGAATTGTTTGGTTGGGTTTGAGTGTAGATTCGTGTGTAGGAAGTTGATTAGAGTCAATGTATGCATTTTGTAATGATTTTCATCGGTTGCTTTGAGTAATTAATCGTATTGGATAGTTTGGATAAGTGACTTACTCGAGTAAGCATTTTGACCAACTCGAGTAAGTTAATCCAGGACTTACTAGAGTTATCGACTGACTAACTCGAGTAAAACAGCCCAGGATTTACTCGAGTTATTTCATGAATAACTCGAGCAAATTGGACCATGTTCAACTCGAGCTAGCTTTTGACTAACTCAAGTAAATCGTGGTTCTGAGGGATCAAATCGTGACGTTTCGTAAATTGCACTTTCTGGGAGTTCGGGATAGAATTTGGGGATTCTGACTTATGAATGGTTAGTCGGTAACCCCAGCAATCATTGGTGATTGTTTTGTAATTTGTCGAGTCTTGACGACTAAAACGTAATTTTACACTGGTCGAGTACCAAACTATAATTTTACGGGGATGGTATATTTTGGGTCAAGGGTGATGGATTCACTCCCGATATACATTTTCTGTGACTCCGAGAGTCCGAGTCTGCATGCATTGCATTCATATTCAACAAGACCACAATACCGTAGTTAACTCTGTTGTCTGTGTCTTTGCTCTCAGTTCTGTTCAGCTCTTGAGGCGACAAATCCTTCACTGGTGGACCACTACTGGATTATTAGCTCGGTGTCCAGGTGAATGGATGACAGCTTCAGACACATAGGCTGTGTCTTCTAAATTATATATTTTTGACGTGTCTGGACGTAATATGTAATCTGGTATAAGTAAAGGATAAGAATTCTAAAAATCTGTCTGTGTGAAACCTGTGTGGAAAAATAAATTTGTCTGAGAACTTTGAAAGTTTTGAAAATAAATATTGTGGTTTAATATTTATTTTAAATTTGAAAATAAATCTTTTGTACGAATTTCAAAAGATTCTATGTGGAAAATATTCTCTGGAAATTTAAGAATATTTTCTAAAACAGATATTTTGTATTGAAATGAATATTTCGATCTGAAAAAGAGCAAATGTATTTTAGTACTTTGAAATATTTCTGGAATAAATATTTCTATCTGGAAACTTCAAATGATATGGAATTTCGAATGTTTTTGGCAAAACATTTTTATTTGGGACACCCAGCTACGGGGTAACGTAGTTTTGATACACTGATGTTGTATCATTTGCCTAAGTCGCTTATATTCGCTTAAGTGGCTATACTATACCATGATGCCTAAGTGGTTATATTCTGAGTGCCTAAGTGGTTATATCATGAGTGCCTAATGTTGGAATTCGCGGCTAAAATATGATATTCATATAC
>CAODLS012216023.1:0-10416 GCA_948243855.1 Flueggea neowawraea | reverse complement strand
AAAACAACATAAAGGTTTCAGCTTTTAACATATTTAAACGAAAAGTGCTTCCAAGAGCATGAGAAATAACTCTGAAATCTGACCTGTCAACGGAATCTTGAACCACTTCTGCAGCAGAAAACAGAGGGTCTGACTCCCATTGCTGCAAACTAGATGCCATTCTTTTGTTCTTCCTTTTTTTTTGGTCGTCTTAAAGTAGAACCCAAGGTGACAATTCACGTAAAGGCCTCGACTTTCACAAATCAAGGCCTAAACAAACAGTCTACCAAGAGCTAAAACATGAAGAATTGAAAAATAAGAAGATGCTATGCAATGGGATTGATTGAACCCACTACGAAATTCAACAGCTTTACACCAGAAAGCTCTGTATATATACTTGGGGGATGGCCTGTCAATAAAGGAACGAAATTTTGGTGAAGTTAGAAATTGGATTTTGCTTTTTTTCCGACAAAAAAGGTTGAGAACGAAGGAGAAGAAGTTTAGGTGCAATTAGGAATTGGGTTTCATTACGGAGGAGGAAAGGAAAGCTGGTTGTGAAAAAGAAAAAGAGGAGCTAAATGGTAAAGAAGACAAAAGATGAGGACATTTTGGTCAATTCGGTTACATACAGGTGGACAACGTAGTCATTGATTAGTTAGTTTTAATTATACGACGCCGTTCTTGTTTAGTATACAGTGACGGATCAAGATTCTAGGTAAGTAGAGCCAAATTTATTTAACTAAAATTTAATTATATGACGTGTATAACAAAAAATACATATGTAAAAAAATTATATTAAATTAAATAAAATATTTAAATATATATTATAATTATACAATTATTTGTGTACATCAAAAGATAATAATTACTTTGGACGTGTTTCTGAAAGCTTAAAAGTTTAGTTCATCGCAAACGCAAAAAAAGAGAAGAAACCTACTATCCCCCAAACTAATAATGCCCATTTCAAAACTTCAGTTGATGCAACAGAGTTCTTCACAACTTCCAAACATAGAAAAAAATGTTAGAAAAATGGCTGCTGATTTATAGCATTTTCTAGACTTATTCAAAACCTTTTGACATGGTCCTTTCCTTCAAATTCTTCTTTCCTTAAAATCCTCCCCACGTTTAGAAAACAACCCACCAACAACTTGATTTTCTGTTATGATTTGGATTCCAAAAATCAAGGATTCAGGGTTCTATATATGGAGCGGTCCCAAGATGAACAGGGATAAGGAAAACAAGAAAGATCATCTCTTCTCTTCATCCTTTTTTTGATTCTGGGCAATTGTAGTTTGCTGTTCCAAGCTTCCACCACGAGTGCACGTGTCGGAGGCTAGCTGTGTTAGCCTTGGGGAGCGAACGGCGTTGTCGATTGCACCTCGGTCGTGCCGAAATTCGCTTTCAAGGCAGTGGCTCATCCACGGCACAGCTTCAATTGATAAGCTCTTGTTCTTTATCTCTTTATTTTCCAACAATTTGAAAGCGATTTGATCTATGGCTTTTTCTTTGACAAGAGCCCTTCCTGATCTCTCCAAACTTGAACCCCTTGATGGAACAAACTATAGGCGATGGTCACAGAAACTTCTGATTCTCTTTGAGCAACTAGAAGTTGATTATGTATTGTATCAGGATGTTCCATCTGACGAACCGGAAATCTCTCAAACTCCAACTACTCCTCTCACCACACCCGTTACTGAAAAAACCAAACAAGTAGATGATGAATTCAAGAAGAGATTTGATAAAGACAACAAAACAGCGAGAGGTCACTCCCTGAATCACATGACAAACTCATTGTTCGATTTATTTGTGAATCAAAAACAAGCTAAGGTCATTTGGGACACTCTAGAAAACCGATATGGGGGTGATGATGCTGGAAGGAAAAAATATGTGGTAGGAAAATGGCTGCAATTTCAGATGATTGATGACAAGCCTGTAATGGACCAAGTTCACGAGTACGAGAATCTGGTGGCTGATGTGTTGTGCGAAGGCATGAAAATGTGCGAGATGCTGCAAGAAAATGTGTTGCTGGAGAAATTCCCACCTTCATTGAGTGATTATAGGAATCAGTTGAAACATAAGAAGAAAGATCTGACTTCGCAAGAACTCATCAGTCACATGAGAACCGAGGAGGCCAACCGACTGAAAGATAAGCAAAATTCTATCTCCTCAATTTCTGTAAAAGCTAACCTTGTTGAATCTGTTGATGCTTCTAAGGACAGGTTTAAAGGAGAGGGAAAGAAATTTCAAAAGGATGGGCATAAGGAAAAGGCAAACCAAATCAAGAAGGGTGATGGAAAAATCCATAAGAAAATGGTAACCTGCTTTGTCTGTGGCAAACCAGGCCATAAGGCATATCAATGCTATCAAAGGAAAAATCAACAAAATCTAGTTCGCAAACCTGCGAATCAAGCCACACCGCAGGCCAATCTTGCTGAAAAAGAAGAAATCATCGCTGCGGTTGTCGAAGCAAACCTGGTGGAAAACAAAACAGATTGGGTGCTTGATACTGGAGCTTCAAAACACTTTGTGCCAACAAGGAACTGTTCCACAATCTTGAAGATGCTGCAGATTGAATGTGTCTACATGGGAAACACCACAACTGCTGGAGTGCTCGGAAAAGGGAAGGTTTTCCTTAAACTCACCTCTGGAAAAACTTTGGCTTTGAATAATGTCTTGTATGTGCCTTCTCTACGGAGGAATTTAGTCTCTGGTAGTTTGTTGAATAAGGCTGGCTTGAAAATTGTTTTTGAAACTGATAAGGTGATAATCACCAAAAATGGGGATTTTGTGGGGAAAGAGTACTTAGCTGATGGATTGTTTATTTTGACCACTATTTTTGCTGCTCCTAATACAAGTTCTTCTGCTGCTTTTGCTTATATTGCTGAATCTGTTGATTTGTGGCATGGTAGGTTAGGACATGTTAATATTGCTTCTATTAAAAGACTCAGAAAGATGCATCTAATCAATATTGCGAATGATGAAAATTGTTCCAAATGCTCTGTTTGTGTAGAAGCCAAATATGCTAAAATACCTTTTAGACCTGTCACAACAAGAAGTACTGAGTTGCTTGAATTAATACATTCAGATTTGGCTGACTTTAAGAACACAATTAGTAAGGGTGGTAAAAAATATTATATTACCTTTGTTGATGACTTTTCAAGGCATACTAAAGTGTACTTGTTAAAATCAAAAGATGAGGCTGTAGAAATATTTTTAAAGTATAAAGCAGAGGTGGAAAGTTAGTTAGACAAGAAGATAAAAAGGCTTAGAACTGATAGGGGTGGAGAATATAGTACCAAATTCCTTAAAGAATTTTGTGAAATAAATGGTATAATACACTAAACCACTGTCGCTTATGCTCCACAGCAGAACGGTACAGCTGAAAGAAAAAATAAGACGTTAAAAGAAATGATGAATGCCATGTTGTTGAGTTCTGGTTTGTCTAATAATATGTGGGGGGGAAGCTATTTTGTGTGCATGCTACATTCTTAATAATGTTCCTCACAAAAAGTTAGATAAAACTCCCTACGAATTGTGGAAAGGTTTTACTCCTAATCTTAACTATTTGAAAGTGTGGGGGTGTTTAGCTAAGGTTGGCTTTCCAGAATTTAGAAAAACTAATGTAGAACCAAAGACTTTTGATTGTGTTTTTGTTGGCTATGCTCAAACAAGTGCAGCGTATAGATTTATGTCTTTGGCTGATAATTCTATTTGTGAATCTAGAGATGCAGAATTTTTTGAACACATCTTTCCTTTGAAAAGGGATTATACTGATTTTGTTGGTTATTCTAATAAATCTGTTGTGCCTTTGTCTTTGCCTCCTAATCTTAATGAACATGAAATTGAACCTAGAAGGAGTAAGAGACGTAAAATTGAACATACTTTTGGACCAGACTTTGTTACTTCCTTTTTAATTGAAAATTCTGATTGTGATAGGTTAGATGAAGATATTGTTTCATTATTTTTAATAGAGGAAGATCCAAAAACATATGAAGAGGCAGTGACTTCCATAGATGCTGTTTTTTGGAAGGAAGCCATCAAAAGTGAACTTGATTCTTTGAAGACAAACCATACATGGGAGTTAGTTGATTTGCCTAACGGATGTAAACCTCTTAAATGCAAACGGATTTTTAGAAAGAAAATGAGACCTGATGGATCTATAGAAAAATTTAAGGCTAGATTGGTGGTTGTGGGTTACACCCAAAAGAAAGGCATTGACTATTTTGACACTTATTCTCTTGTAACTAAAACTGCAACTATTAGAACTCTATTTGCTCTTGCTGCTATATATGATCTTGTAGTGCACCAAATGGACGTAAAAACAACCTTTCTAAATGGAAATTTAGAAGAAGAAATATACATAGAACAACCTAAGGGTTTTGTATCTTCTGGGCAAGAGAATAAGGTGTGTAAGCTCAAAAGGTCTCTTTATGGTTTAAAACAAGCTCCTAAACAATGGTACCAAAAATTTGATCAAACTTTAACAAGCAATGGCTATGTTGTGAATGACTCTGATTCTTGTGTTTATTCAAAAATGTTTAGTTCTGATTGTGTCATTATATGCTTGTATGTTGATGACTTGTTAATTTTTGGTACAAATTTGGATGTGGTGAATGAAACTAAGATGTTTTTATCTTCTAAATTTGACATGAGAGATTTAGTAGAAGCTGATGTGATTCTTGGTATCAAAATAAGAAAAACTGAAAATGTTATTCCTTATGTCAATCTCATTATATTGAGAAGATATTGAAAAAATTTAATTGTTCTTATGTTGTGTCTGTGAGAACACCATATGATCCAAGCATGTCACTTAAGAAGAATAATGGTCCTAGTATTTCACAAGTGGAGTATTCTAAAATCATAGAAAGTGTTATGTTCCTCATGAATTACACCAGGCCTGACATAGCCTATGCAGTTAGTAGATTGAGTCGTTACACTCATAATCCAAATGACAAGCATTGGAATGCATTGCATAGATTACTTTCTTATCTCAAAGGTACTGCAAACTGGTGTTTAAATTTTAGTAAATTTCCTGCAGTATTAGAAGGGTTTGTGATGCAAATTGGGTAAATGATAGCAATGAAATTAGTTCTACAAGTGGCTATGTTTTTACATTAGGTGGAGGGGTTATATCATGGAAATCATCAAAACAAACATGCATAGCACGCTCCACCATGGAATCAGAGTTTATTGCTCTTGAGTTGGCAGGTCAAGAAGCTGAATGGCTCAAACACTTGTTGGCAGATATACCATTGTGGGGGAGATATTCAGTACCTGTTTCTCTAAATTGTGACTCACAAGCTGCAATTGGGATAGCCAAAAACAGCGTGTATAACGGCAAACAAAGACACATTCGTATTAGACATGGTACGGTGAAGCAACTCTTAAGGAATGGAGTAATTTCTGTAGAGAGTGTCAGATCTGAAAAGAATTTGGCAGATCCTTTTACAAAAGGATTAACAAAAAGAGTTGTTCTTGAGTCTTCTAAAGGAATGGGCCGTAAACCCGTAGACAAAATGAAAGGTTTGATGAATAATTCTTATAAATGATTTATTTTGTTGAATTTGACGATTCCATAGCCTAATTTTGGGTGGTCCTATTTTGAATGGACTTGATGGATTATAATTATGTCTTGTTACAGTGGATTCATAGCCACTGTGGTGGTCCTTTTATTTGGACTTGATGAATATCATCTTACAGAGGTTAGACTAAAAGGTCTTTAATGGTTTCATAGCCTTCGTTTGGGTGGTTAGAGAATTACTTGACTTGATGAAACCACCTACTTGGGTGTGAAGGTGTGGCTACCTTCCATGAAAGACTTGGGTTGTCTTTCTAGAGCATCCATGAGAAACCGAGGTATATATATTTTGGCCATTCAAATATTAGTGTAGTATTACGGAACAGTAAACATTGAGGGTGTAATATGTGTTGTGGGGGTCTCATCTTGAGTTCTTGAAGTTCAAGATCCAATTCACTTAACTAACTAAGTTGTTGCCTCATTTCACTACGTGCCATTTATAATCAAAAGATATTGATGCTTAAGTATATGACCCTTCCTTTGCCCAGATTATTTGTTTTCTTCTGCCAGCAAGCCATTTGTGGGGGATTGTTAGAAAAATGGCTGCTGATTTATAGCATTTTCTAGACTTATTCAAAACCTTTTGACTTGGTCCTTTCCTTAAAATCCTCCTTTCCTTAAAATCCTCCCCACGTTTAGAAAACAACCCACCAACAACTTGATTTTCTGTTATGATTTGGATTCCAAAAATCAAGTATTCAGGGCTCTATATATGGAGCATTCCCAAGATGAACAGAGATAAGGAAAACAAAAAAAGATCATCTCTTCTCTTCATCCTTTTTTTGATTCTGGGCAATTGTAGTTTGCTGTTCCAAGCTTCCGCCACGAGTGCACGTGTCGGAGGCTAGCTGTGTTAACCTTGGGGAGCAAACGGCGTTGTCGATTGCACCTCGGTCGTGCCGAAATTCGCTTTCAAGGCAGTGGCTCATCCACGGCACAGCTTCAATTGATAAGCTCTTGTTCTTTCTCTTTATTTTCCAACAAATTTAAATATCTTCTCAGGATCCAAAATTAAATGCTCAAAATTTAAATTAATAATAGGATACGGTCCAAGGAAGTCAAGATCAGCCCCATCAAAAAACTCCAGAAGATTTTGTGGAAGCGGTTTCAATCACTTGAGTTCCTTCGAATTGGCCTCATAACCGCATAAGATATGAGAAAGGTCAGCTTGCACAAATTAAAATATACACAGGGCAATAAACTACTAGAATAGTTTAGCTTTGAAAGTGATGATATCATTTCATGAATCATAGAAGAAATGGAATTTGTGAACTCACATCCGGGCATGTGGGAAAACTGCTAATGCTTCTTTGAAGTATTTGATGTAGTCTTCAGGCATTTAACTTCCCTTTTCTAACCTTAAAAGTGATAACCCCTGTAAGAATGCCACCAAATATATCAAAAGAAATCTGAATTGTCACGTCAACAAATAAGTTCTTGTCAAAAAATTGAAAAGAAGGTTTGTGATTTCCTGCTTTAAATTTTTTATCCATGATCATCTCTTCACCATTGCCATATCGATCCATTCTAAAGATTGTATGCAACCAGAAAAGCAAACAAAAAATAATCTCGTGATCAGGAAAGCAGTAGACCTCTATTTCCAATAAATCAAGTTTCTGTAGGAAGTTCTTACAGCTTGATTACCATATGCATTACCATATGCCAATAGATCACTATCCTCTATGATAACTACTGCTATACCACCCTTTTCTGCTGCAAGACTGGATAAGTATGCTAACTGTGCATCAGCCTCGCAAGCAGCTACCACAAATTCAACATTTTCTGATTTCAATATCTGAATAGTAACAACAGGGCATGATTAATTATGAACTTTGAAACTCAAAAGCCATAATGAGAAATAGGCTTCAGATACATATAAAGATAGATGCATAAGAATTTAAACAAAATTTTCGGAGCAGGAAAGCATAAGCTAACTGTGGAAGGCAGAGGCCGCATACCTTAATCAATTGATTTGCCATTACTGGGGTGATGCTTACGGCTCTCTGCACATTTCACAATTCGAGGGAAGGAGCAAATGAGAAAGCAGAAAACAGAATAAACCATATAAACAGTAGAACGCAACAACATAATGAAGAGAAAGAAAGAACCTCCCAGACCCAGATCAATGTTAATAACATTCTTGACTCAAAAAAACTTGGCAAAACTACTGAAAGCTTCAAATAAATAAAAATGCAATCTTTGTGCGAAAATCGTACTAGGAAAATCCATAGTATTTCTTTCTAACTATCACACCACACTCCCACCAGAAGTAATGGAAAGAACGAAAGCATTAAAAATAAATCACATTGTACAAAAAAGTGATATCTTTTTTCATACTTGGAAGAGCTCAGAAGCAGCATTAAGATTCTCTTCTTTGAACTCCTCCATTGCCATCTCAAAACTGGCTCTTCTTTTCCTAAAATTAAACCAAACCCAAATCATCAAAACCCATCCCAAATTATGGGATGAAATTAGCAAAAGCCCAATTATGGATGAACCTAGAATGTGGTACAATCCACAGTATTAAGCAGTTCCATAAAACAACAAACTTACTTGTGCCTTTCATTCTCAGTATCGGCTAAACATATCTATATATATATATAGAAAAATTTCATTCCCAAGAAAGAAGAACAGCGGCGACCTTTACAACTCCATGGTGCTTCAATGGCCGAAACCCAGCAGGGGCTGGGTTCATGGTGTAGCCCCGCCGGAGGGGGGCCATGGTCCTCCACCGGCGGCAACAGAGGCCCGGGTCCCTGCTGGTCCCTCTGTAGATCTGCCCCTGTTAGCATCTGCACCTTCCCAAAACAAAAATTATATTGAAGCTGTAAGAAGGTCGATCTAACCATCAAGAAATTGAATGCTTATAACCTTTGATAAATGCTCGAAAGTGTTGGTTTTTTTCCTGGTTTATTGGAAGAGACTTTAATTGTTGCTGGTGAATTGCGTAACAATCTGACTAATATGCAGAAACATATTCTGTGAAATAGAATGTAAAAACTGGTAACTTCAAAGGAAAATGTGCACATTAAATCTATTGACAACATATGAACATTTAAACTGGTTGGAAGTTTATTTAATCTTCAAATTGTTCACATCGAATTCACAATGTTACATCTCAAATCCAAGGGTGACTTCTCAATCGAAGTACTTCGCCATCTGGATCGATTTCTGTTCGAAGCGGCACTTCTCGTAGAATGTTTTGTTCCCTACACTGCAGTCAAGAATCACCTTGAAACACCCCATTGAATAAGCATGATCTATAAGGAATGAAATGATTTTCTTTCCCAACTGCATGCCCGAGCATTGGAATCAACTACAACATCTTCAATGTGCCCGACTTTGACACAATTCCTTAGGAATTTCTTCTCGATAAAGACACTCCCAGTTGCTTCTCAGAATGGTCATCTTCAATTACACAATTTCTCGTCTGATACAGAATCACAAACACTCAGTTGTTTCAATAGTTCTATGAAACCTTTGCTTTTATCTGATATCTCCAGTTTTCGAACTCGAAGGTTCATTTCACCAACTGCTGCATTGTTGTTCTGCATCTTTCCAGCAAAACTTCAAGCGCTGCAGAAGTAAAAATCTGTACATTTATTAGAATGTCAACGACTCAAAAATCAATTAGTTAACAGCCTAATTCATTTTATATGCAAACACAATCTCAAATCTCATTACAATGCCAATGCTTCAAGGTTTAAACTGAGGCATGGCATGTCCTTGAAACTACGAACAATTTGCGGATTAAATCGATGTCTTTTCAGCTATAAGGGTAACAACAAACAATTATAGCAATAAATCCACATCGGAATACATCTAGACAACGTTCTTCACCATACCAATTCGTCAAATGAAAAATTTGCCCGAAGAACAACTATGCCGCAACATGATGTACCCTTCAAGCCATGCCCAAAGTTGCAAACCCAACGGACACTCATCTTCAAACTGAATAACTCAAATCATCGATTGAAACAAACTAGATATCCAATTCCAAATAACATTTGAGTGTTCCAAACATAAATACAAATTATACTTCATTGATGCTTATTTACCCTAGAACTCAAAAACTCTAATTCACATATAAGACCAGTCGTAAGGTCTAAACATCAAAGAAAAATAATCGAAATAGTAGAAACTTACAGTCACGGCTCTCAGGCGAAGCACACGCCAAGTGTTCGAAGAAATGCACTAGAAAGCGAGAAACAGCTCCAAGTCCCAAAAGCCTTTTTGTTTTTATGTATAAATAATTTAGTTAAAAAAAAAGCCTCCGAATAAAAAGAGACGCGTGTGGTGTTTGCCGAGCACAAGACCCCAACTTTCTCCGCCGTCGTTTCATTTCGTTGATCTCCCAAGAAGCCAGAACAAAACCAATCAATTCAAAACCTCTATAGTTGGTTATTCAGGTCTGATTTGCTTGTTTTTAGTGAAATGTTACGGTAATTATATTTGTGTACGTGTTATGTCAATTATGACTCATAGTAATATTTTATAACGAGAAAATTACCTTCCGCTTTAAGATTGCTTGATAACACTACCGCCCGATCCCCTTCCTTTTGTCGGAAAAAAAAAAACCTCCATAGCTAAAACTCTCCATAACTGCACATAATTTAATGACGCTTTAATTCCAGAACGAACCAAGACGGAACCAACAGAGTCATGTCGAGGCCGTCGTTAATTCGCCAAATAACACCTTTCTTCGCATCTCGGATTCGTCACAATCACAGGCTCCTCAGCTCCTCCTCTGCTCTTAGCGAACCTTCTCCTTCTCCTCCTCCTCTGGATGACGCCGTCAACTTGACCGATAATTGCGTCCGGGTAAGCTCTCTTCTTCTTTTGCATCAAATATTTAAATT
>CAODLS012215942.1:0-10545 GCA_948243855.1 Flueggea neowawraea | reverse complement strand
AAATAAACTATCTTGGACAATTGCAACATCCTAATCTTGTTAAGTTGATTGGATACTGCTTTGAGGATGACCATCGACTTCTCGTTTATGAGTTCATGCCTCGAGGCAGCATGGAGAATCACTTGTTTAGAAGTGAGCGCCCTGTGTTCTCTGTATTAACTTATCCTATTTGATTCTTGATTCCGCGAAGAACAGCAAAATGTGACAGTAAATAAATTTTGTAACAGGAGGGTCTCACATACAGCCTCTATCGTGGAACATTCGACTGAAAGTGGCTTTAGGCGCAGCCAGAGGTCTCGCTTTTCTTCACAGCGACAAAGCAAAAGTCATATACCGTGATTTCAAGACTTCTAATATCCTGCTTGATTCGGTAGGAAGATTTGCAATCTGATAACTCTCAGAATATGGCTGAATTCTTTGAGATTGTTATTCAGTTGAACTCATTATGTTCTTATTGGCTTTACTTCTGATTTGCTTGCAGAACTACAATGCAAAGCTTTCTGATTTTGGGTTAGCCAGGGATGGGCCAACTGGTGATAAGAGTCATGTTTCTACTAGAGTCATGGGAACATATGGATATGCTGCACCAGAGTATCTAGCAACTGGTAATATTTTGATTTGTTGTTTCATACAACCTGTGTTTTATATTAATTTATCCTTGTTCTTTCGATTTCTACTTTGGTTTACTTTTGATCTTCAAACGTTCCGTTCAAACATGCCAAAGTTCATCATTCACAAATTTAGCTAGCTCTACTTTTTACTAAATTTGTTCAGAGGATCTTTAATCTTGGGAGACAACAATTCTAGCAAGCGAAGATTCAGCACGTGTTTGAGTCCTGAACTCCGCTTTACAATTTCACAAGTTTGGGTCCTGAATCTTTAATCATTCACAAGTTTCTCTGCTTCTTTATATTTCTTTGCTTTACAATTCATGATTTTTCACGTGGTTGGGTCCTGAACTCCGAGATTTCCCTTATGGTTCGGCCCCTTTCTGTGAGTAAAGTGTGTTAGGAAATTCGTATTGGGCAAGCGAGTGTATATGGGTCATACATGTGTCGATCAAAATCATTTCTTACAATGTGCCTTTCCAATGGAGTTAGCCCCAAAATTCAGCACTTCTTTTTAGCACAGTTGCTAGATTCTTTAATTTTGGTAATGCAATAGTTATATGTATCCTTTGTTCTAATCCTTGATTCCATTTTGATATTTGGAAGGCCATTTGACTGCAAAGAGCGATGTATACAGCTTCGGAGTGGTACTCCTAGAAATGTTATCCGGCCGACGAGCCATAGACAAAAACCGACCTTCCGGGCAGCACAACCTAGTGGATTGGGCAAAACCTTACCTAACAAACAAACGAAGAATCTTCCGAGTTCTGGACACACGTCTCGAAGGACAGTACTCACTCAGTAAGGCTCAAAAGTTGGCTAGCCTCGCCCTTCAATGCCTAAATGTGGAACCAAAACTCAGGCCAACCATGGATGAAATTGTAACAGCATTGGAACAGCTTAATGAATCAAAGGATGCAGCAAAGGTGACTGTGAAAGAGAACCATGTAAAAGCTCGAACAGAAACCAAACCTGCCCGGGTTTCGTATCCCCGGCCGTCTGCTTCCCCTCTCTACGCTTAGAAGGACGTTTTTTTTTTCAGTTCTTGAATTGATCTTTAGGATGTGGAGCAGAACTGAGGTGTTAGGCCTCGTATTACAGGCATGTTGGCTTCCGTGTTGTAAAGTTTTTTTTTTTTTGCACTTCTGGGTGAAGTATATAAGCCTCCAACTTGAACACTAAGTTTGCAATCAAAGATGGAGGCAAATTTTTTATTTATTTTTTATTTTTGATGTTGCTACGGTGTTGTTGTATCTGAAAACAACTTAATTGAAAACATGTTTCAACTTAATTTGTATTACATCTAACACTTTGTATCTGGAACCGAAAATAGGGAGGAGAATTCTGGGAACAGAACTCTGACATTTAGGTTGCTGTAGCCTGTAGTTAGTAGTGAAGAAGATGACTTTCAGCCAGGGAATTTCAAAAACAAAGGGATATTAATCTGAATCTGTACAAGACACTAACAAGAAACCTATTATAACAGTGACATATTCTTAAGCCATTGTTCATTGAAAAGCAGGCGGAAATGACAATGTATCTTAAAGATAGAGAATTTGTTTGACTGCAATAAATTGAAGATTCTTGTTCTCCAACGAACAAAAGAGAGAGAAATCTTGATTGAAAATATCAAAACTAAATTAAATTGCTAGCATCAAAATCAGGCATTTTCGAAATTCGACCATTAAGTGAACAAGCGAATTGATTCAAGTTCTAAATGGCACAATCAAAACCAAGTAAAGAACCAAAACAATTAACATTTACTTTATCTTCAATCAACATGTGCCATTGTCCCTACTTTTTCACTCAGACAATCTATAATCTGTTTCTACTCAGTCTGCCTAAAACAAACACAAGATCTTAAGCATTACCATTGAAGCAATCACTATATATAACCAGAGGTTGTTTCTTCAGTTAACCAAAACTGTCATAACCTACACTAAATCAAGCCCACCAAATTATATCTCATGTTCCTACTTCATATGCATAACATCACAAATCATTATTTTCGAAACATACATACCATACGATGTTTAGCATATTATAACTTTACACAATCATTTTACTCTCTCTACATTTGGCTCCGCAATCAAAAAAAAAAATCTTTTCAAACAACGAACATAGAATCCAACACTTCAATATACCAAAACAAACATAACTCAGCAGCTTAGTGCTTTTAGCGACTCAAAATCAAAAAGTAATCTTTTTTTCTAATATTAGCTCCACCAAGATAAACATCCGATTTCTTAGCGCTGCAGGCAATGCTAGTGTGTATAATCCTATTGGCAATCAAACAGCAATTTTTCTTTTCATCAAAATAATCATACAGTAATTTTGGAAACAAGAAAGGAAAACAAACACTTTGCACTGCAAAATTCACCACATTAATGGCACCATCATCAATCCAGTCACAGATACTTTAAAGACATTAGATAACAGAAATTAATCGCAGAAAGCAAAAGCAGGGAAGTAGAGTCACCGCCCTAACAAAGCAACGCGATCCTTCTGAATCGCCTGCGAAAGATTGATATCGAACAGTTCACAACGAATTGGCATTTCCATCTCATAAAACGGATTCTTCAACACATAATCTGTATATAATTCGTATATATACTTCAACAGCCTCTCCATATGCTGCGTTCCCGGCTCACACACCACGAAGAACTTCGTCCCTTCAAACAGATCACAAATATTTCCATCAAAACGTCAAGAAAGTAACAGAAATTGATTTTTTTGAATTAGAAAAAAGAGAATACCGGTGAGTGACTGGAAGCAGTGGAGGTCGAAAGTGTCGGCTTCGAGGAGCTCAATTCCGGAACAGCCGGTCGTCGGAGATAGTTGCTGAGAGATCGCGTGCATTGAATGCCATAGACTCGCCACTCTCAAGCTATCATTCGTGTCCATCCGTCCCGCAGATCCATAATCCTACTTATTTTTTATTTTCAAAAAAAATTAAAATTAAACGCAAGAAACAAAATTCACTTCTTCTTCGATTTAACGAAAAAATTGGATACTTACCTTATAGAAGATCAGACCTCCCGATTTGTTAATGATGTATAAACTGTAAATCGCCGCCATTTCCAGGGGCAATTTAGGAATCCAAAAAGAGTCGAACGAAGAAAAAGAAGAAGAAAGTGAAAAAAGAAGATGAAAGCGAAGTCACCAATTACTACTAGCCGGAAGGAGAGAGAGATAGAATCTGGTGCGTTCCGTTCTACTAAAACTACCCGTCAACAAAATGGACCCACACTAACAGGCTGACATTAAGCCACGTATACAAAAAGTGCCACGTCGGATTTTGTAGGTGAGCTTTTGGTTTTATATTGACAGAAGAAGAAAGCGAAGCAAAGAAGAGAGGAGGCAATAGGAGGTGTAGTGATGGAGCAACAAGATTCACCGACGATAGAAATCAACGGTCTGAGATTCACCTATCCAGGAATCAACGGTCATCCACCTCCGGGATGAGAGGTTTGTGTACTTTTTGGCCTTTTTGTGATGGTTGCTTTGTGTTGTGAATTGGATAGATAGTGAAGAAATTTGTCGACTTTATGTCTATGAAAATTAGTTTCATGCTTTAGTTATATTGCTGAAATCTCGGTAATGGAATGCAATGTGTGGTTTAGTTTATGGAATGTTCTGGAAAAAGGTCGTTTAGTTAGTTAGTTTAGGCTTTGTTATTGAGGTGCTTGGGAG
Source organism: Flueggea neowawraea (assembly GCA_948243855.1). Lineage (NCBI taxonomy): Eukaryota > Viridiplantae > Streptophyta > Magnoliopsida > Malpighiales > Phyllanthaceae > Flueggea > Flueggea neowawraea. The sequence goes on along the minus strand of CAODLS012215942.1, from coordinate 6,244 downwards.
CTTTATTGAAGTTGTTTCTAAATGCAATTGCTTTATTCCTGGGTTTTGTAGTGGCGGCGAGATGTTGCATTTGCAGGGTTTGAGGTTCCGATACAAATGGATGTTTCCGCAGAGAAAATGATATTTGGTGTGGCAGGTATTGATCCTCAAAGAAGAGTTGAATTAATCAAGGTGAGTATCATAGCCTTCCAGCTCGCTTATTGCTAAGTGATAAGCGGTGAAATTAGTGGTTTTCGCATCCTGCTGTTATGACATAATTCATACACACATAATATTTCAGAGAGTTCATCTATTTTGAATGTTTAATCTACTCACGTCTGCACTGCAAAAATTCCTCCCTTTATTCTAGTGTCATTGTGACCTTTGGGCTTTGTATTAGATAGAAGTTCCTACAGAATGATATCTCCTGTTCTATCTCAGAATTAGCAAATGTTGCAGTGTGATGGTTTCTCGTCAGTAATTCCATAAGTAATTTATTTAGTAAGATAGAGTACATTTGGTTCTTCCACGCTCCCGTTGGGTTTTTTTATTTATGGCTCATTGCAAAATAATCACTGAATTGTTCTTTTAATCTCTTTCTCTTTTTTTTTTTCCATTTATGAATTTCGTGGGTCTTGTCGTTGGGGTTTGTCTGTTACACTTCTAATTGTGTAGGCTGCGGATCCCAAACTGCGCAAATCATCCAATTTGTGCCACTATCATCAATTGCTTTGTTGGTTCAACTAGGTGTTGGATATTGATTTGTCATGGAGAATGCACAAGGTTTCAGATGGACAGAGAAGACGAGTGCAAATCTGCATGGGTCTCCTGAAGCCATTCAAAGTTTTTCCATCTTTGCGCTAATTATCATTCAGCTCTTAGTTTGTTCCTTTAGTATGCTTTCAACTTACTGAACTACATTATGTACTTATTTAATATGCTTATTCTTTTTTCATACCATCAAATGTTGAATTGCATTGTGTCCTCTGTTTTCAGGTTCTTCTTCTCGATGAGATCACAGTTGACCTCGATGTGTTAGGAAGGGCAGACCTTCTAAAGTTTCTGAGGAAAGAATGTGAAGAACGAGGTTCTACAATTATTTATGCAACACATATATTTGACGGTTTGAAAGAGTGGCCAACACATATTGTAAGTTTTGATTTCTTTTTTAATAATTCTTTGTGTAATTATATACTGTAATTTATGACTAGTAAGAATCAAATTGTTTTTTTTTTCTTTATTAGGTTTATGTGTCACATGGAAAGTTGCAATTAGCAATGCCAATGGCAAACGTCAAGGAGATTAGTAATTTATCGCTAATGGTTGGTTATTCCATGCAACCATATGCTATATTGCTCGCAGTATCTTAACATAGTGGTTTTCACTGCAAAATTGATAACATTTATGGCATTGGACTTGCAGAGAACTGTTGAAAGCTTGCTGAGGAAGGAAAGAGACGAGGAGAGGAAGCGAAGAAAAGAGAGGAAGGAAAATGGTCTTCCAGAATTTGAAAATCAAGTTGATGGAACTCGAGTGACTGGTGATCCAGATCGTGCTACTGTCCGAGTATTGAACAATGGTTGGGCAGGCGGCAGGCTGCACTCAACCGTTGCCGGGGAAGAGAATTTCTTCTTCAGCGCAAACAGAGTTTTAAGGCAGTAGATAAGTCTGGCGTCAAATTATTCTTACATAACTGTTGGTTCTGAGATTTCTATTCGCTTCAAACATTTTTACAATCATGGGCAGCTTTTTTGCCACAGGATGACACGGAGATGCTACATAATGCTGGAACGACAAAGAAAAGGTATACAGTTGCAAGTTATTTTGTTGCGTTCTTTAGAGTGTATAATCTGTTATGACATGAACGATAAGTTTTTAGTAAATTTAGAAGTCGATGTACCATTATTATTGATTGCAGTTTATGAATTTACTAATGATATTGAATGATATTTGCATTGATCTTCTATGATACTTGTCAGGTGCCCTCAGAGATAGATGTAATGCTAACAGGAAAGAGAATGAACTTTCCCTGGCAATAACAGATGTGCAGGGGAATATTTTTTGATGGTGAAGCTTTTTACAGATATCTATGCATACGTTTATAAGTTACTTCAAAGCCGTCTTAGCTCAGCGGTAGAGCGCGTGGCTTTTAACCACGTGGTCGTGGGTTCGATCCCCACAGACGGCGGTTTGGCTTTCGTTTTCTTTTCTTTTGACTACGTTGAAGTTCAAGGCTGGCTAATTGCACGCAAATAGGCAATGAAGAATCCCAAATCAAAACGAAAAATAACTATCATTTGGGTATTTATTCAAATTCCCAGCTTTTTATCACTTAACTCTCTCTACCTGCTCCTTCTAAGTTGCTGCTTATTCTTCTTACAATAGAATATCCACCGCACCAAGAGTAGACCAATTTCGAAGCTAGTAGATTTTTCGTAGCAAATTGAGTAGTGACCTAGCTTGACTCATTTTTTTGGCAGCATTTAATTACTATTTATTGTGTTTATTTCTCTTTCAAGGAATTGGCTGGCCCCACATTGCGCGCTGTTCAGTAACCGAAAGTTGTTTGCCCTTTTTTCTTTGAGGTTTTACTTTAATAAGATAGAGGACGGAGGGCGTCGTCGACGAAGATAAGGCATAAATGCGTATAGACGAACCAAACCAAAGCATGAGTGGCTTCTTTTTGGGCTTCACACACACGAATCTCAACTACACACACAGCCACCGGCCCCTTGCTTGACTCTCAACACAAAAAGCGAATCACCTCTGTTTTAGGCTAAGTACACCTTAAAAGCCTTCTTTCCTGCAAATTGTGTCATCTTACTTGGATTTCATGTTGGTTGGTTTTGCTTTGACGCATTGAATCACCAAGTTGTTTGCCTATATAAAGAATTCTCTTCATTGTTAATCTTCTGTTTAATCGAAGTACATAAGTTATGTTATTTTCATCTTACTTTTTTTCAATTCAAATTTTTCTCCTTTAAAAGGAACCAATGATAGTTTCACGACCCCCTATCAGATTTAAAAAAAAATTTCTAATTAAATTCCAAAGTTAACTTCTCATATAAAAGATTTCGACTGAGTGAGAATAACTGATTTCGGTTATTCCATAAGAGAGTTATACCCAGAGTAGTGAGGATTCAATTATAAAATTAAATTTTAATTTAATAACTTAACATGTCACTCCAGTTATATAAAAAATAAAAACACAGCGGAAAAGAAAAAAATAATCTGTCACATGAGAACAATTGTTTCATTAATTGACATGACAGATTTAATTGTTGAAATGAGATACATCTTCAAAATTGAATCTATACTATTTTATATCATTCAGATTGTACCTCTTTTATTCAATAATTAAAACCAAAATAACTGACTAAGTAGACATACCCGCTTTTTAGTACATTCACGAGGATTGCATTATCTACTCATGCATGCCATAAGGAGTGCATTACCGACCATCTTAGTGGTTTAACTCAACTAGATCGTACAAAATAAACACCAGAATTAGAGTGTAAGAATTGTAGGAGAAGAAGAAGAAGGAATGTTTGTTTAGGCATTTAAGCAAAAACCAAAGAAGAGTGAATAAAGGAGAGAGAGAAAAGAAGACGTGAACGCATGTCAAGAAAAAGAAAGTAGACAAGAGACAAACTAAGCGGTGATGGCAGTGATGTAACCGATTCGTGAAGAGGAAGAGAGGCGCCTGGGAGTTCTGAGCATCCACCGACAAGTTGAGGGTCTAGTTGCATTTTTCCTAATTTTAGAAGCCCCTCATCTCTTCTCAATTAAGATAAGCACCCTCCACCCCCAATTGACATCACCCAATCCCGCTTTCTTTTTTATAACATACTCTTCTCAACTACCTTTCCATGTTTTGATGATGCTTTCTTTTGTATTATTTTTCTCTATTCAACATTGCGTTCACACACCATTCTCATTATATACACTAGCACCAACTACTACTGAATTTGTGCAATTGGTGAACAAGTTCAAGCTAGATTAAAAAATTCGAAACATTCGATTAAAAAAAGAGTTCGTATCACTCCACTATAATTTTCTTCGGTATCATGTTGCATTTTCTTTTTACATTGCCTTCCATTAAGAATCAAACCTTCAACTCATTAGTATTGAAAGCAATTCTAATACCATTAAATTATAAGCACATTTGCTATCATGTTACATATTTAACAGCACCAAGCAGAACATTTTATCTTCCACAAAATGCAGTAACAACAACAGCCAAATCAACCAGAAATTAAATCAGAAACAAAAATAACTCAAAAAGACTATCATATTCATAATTATATATATAAAAAGTATTACAGCAACAGAAAACGCGAATCAGAACTGCGGCTACAAGCTCCTTTTGCTGCAGCCACTTCAATTCCGACCACTTTCACGACTCCACTAACAAACACTCACTGTAAAAGTAAGAAGACACAAAAGTTACCACACACTGACCCTTTTTCCTCACTTTTCCTAATCCAACCATTTCACCCAATATTTCTTTAACCCTCACCCACCCACTTCAAAATTTTCCCGGGAAAATAAAGGAAAACTGAAGGCGGGAAATTTTCACTCATATATATATGTTAATTCACTGCGGTAAAAAAAAAGAAAAAGAAAAGGTAAATGAAACTAGCTTCATAATGGAGGAAATCTTTCAGACGCGGAAATTCTTGCCAGTGAAGGTCTGGCCGAACTTCCAATTGGGAGGTGCCACGTTCCAGGAAGTAGAGGTGCGTCTGTCACTGCCCGTGACTCTAAAAGAAAGGGGCTGGCCCACAAGGACAGCATTGGATTGCCAGTTTTGCCCCCAGTTGCGGCTCATGGGCAGCCACCTTGCGTTGGTCCCCTTGATGCTCACCCTCTGAATGTCTCCTGCACCCGCCACGTTGGTCACCAGAACCAAGTTGAAGTAACGGAAACCGTTGATTGTGAATCTGATTCCTCCCTTCTTCCTACATGGCACCCTGTGTAAACCAAAATTAAAAATATTTGTTAATTTTAAATCTCCAATGGTTAAGGAAAAAGGCCGTAAATTGACGGAATCGCAATTCATTATTATTAGAATTAGCTCCAAGAGATCGAAAGTTGGATTTACGAATGCAGCAAATGGATGGGGTGTGGCGGTGATGCAAGTGGGGTGACGATAATGGGTACCAGAAAGATTTGTGGGGTTTAATGTTTGTTAGTAATAACATCGATGAATGACCCAACTGCCACATGGGATTGTGTGCGACTTGTCTAGAGAATTTTTAGGCAATCTTCTATTCCGGCATGTGAAATTACCACAGTGACACCTCTTGGGAGACGGTCATCAGTATCGCCCATGCTGAACGGGAAGGACAATAAGGTCTTTTCAAGCAATGCGGCAATGCGGCCAAAAGCTGACTAGGAAAGTAACAAAAAGGGTTTCGAAGAAGAAACAGATTTCCCGTTGGCAGGATTTACGGGAAACGTCACCAACGATTCCTATTCTTCAAACAACATGGTGGGAATGGGGCTACTAAAATGTGAATCTTTTCAACTTTCTTTGTTTGTTTCCCCAGAAAAGGGGAGAAAAAAATAATGTCATACCATCTCAAGAATCTAATTTTCTAAACGTCATAGCCGTTTGGGTTTCTCGGTATTAAATAACATTATTCCCCATTTGGTTCCAAGAAAATTTAAGCATTGTATTTAGCACTATCAATTTAAATAGTATTGTTTATGATTCTAGACTTCTAGTAAACCCATACTTACTTCTTCAATCCAATCACTAAACACAATTTAAATTTTAGTCAAACCATACTTAAATTGACCAAAAGAAACTTTATACAATCCAAAGTTCCAAGCTTTCCAATAAAATTTTGAGCTTGTTTACTAATTATGATTTGAGTCTTAAAAATGGAAAAAAAGTGAATTTACGACCAAGAAAGGAACTACTAACCTGCGATAAGAAACAGGGACGATTCCGGCACGGTACTCGGCGATCTTGAGGAACATAGGCATGGCGAGGTCAAAGTGGGGGCGAGGAGGGTTACACCAGCCGCCATTGTCGCTAGGAAGAGCAAAGTTTGGAGGACAGAAGTTGGTGGCAGTAATGAAGATGGAAGGGCTTCCTGGGTGGCACCATTTCGGATCTTGGTCACACTTTATCTCGAAACAAGCTCCACAGCTGATTCCATTGTTGAAAAGTGCTGTGCTCAGTGCTGCAGTGTTCACTCCATAGCCTTGGCTGTACAGATTCCCATACCCACAAGCACCACCTGCAACACATTCA
>CAODLS012215774.1:0-10395 GCA_948243855.1 Flueggea neowawraea | reverse complement strand
CATTCACCCTTATTTATGCTAAAACATTTTCTTAATCTATAAGTGATCCTGACTAAGTCAAACAAATGATAACACTTATCACTTTGTTTGGGTGTGGCCACACACTACTCAGTTTCACTAATCAAGTGGCAATCCCTTCACTTCACTCATGTTTCTTAACATGACTCATGACATACTCAATCATACACATACTTGTTACTCATTACAAATAATGTTAGGCGTATGTCAAAGTATACGAGAAATCACCTAAGAATCTATAGTGATTTCAGGTCGAGGGATTATAGTATAAGCGTTGTATGAGATATACTTATGACCTTTCAACCATGTAGCATTCTCATAAGCGGATCGATCCAAAACATTGTTCTCTAACATGTTCTATGTTCTCTTATTGATATCTCATATCCTATGATTAGTAAAACATGTCACAGAGTACATACTAGTCTTGGTTCATTGCCATTCCCATGACAATAATCGACTAGGTATATTTAGAATAATATTCTTTTATGCTTCAAGGCTTTACTATCCAAATCACATATTTGATAACTTAAGTAGAATCACTATTTATGGATGTTTTATCAAATTAAACATGCACAGGAATAATAACGAGATAAAACAATGTCTCATAATATATATATATATATATATATATATACAATGCATTGGGGATAGAGCTTACACTAACTGTTACTTGAGCTTTGGAATAAGTAATCGGTATTTTGATTGATAAACTATACATTATAATATGCTCTTAAATGATATTTTTTATTAATCGTTTGTTCTGCATGCTCATCTGTTAACTATATATTCGTACTTAGTTGGATAAGATGTATTTAGTAAATGTTGTCTGTTTCTACATATCTGACTTCTAAAAATATATTTTTTAACTTTTCGGACATGGGATACTCTATGTGATCGAGTTCTTGCAAGTACATAAGAATTGATGTAGTTTTACCAAGGATTATTCTAAGGGATATTGAACCCACGGAAACGAGTACTAATGGTGATCAATTCATAAAAGAAAAGCAATAAATACAATGATTTGATTTTTGGGGATTTTGATTAAAAGACAAGCAATTAACAAAGAGAATAGATAACCAATTAATAATAAAGCGTTAGGACTTTCGAGATTTCAAATAATGACTTATATTTGCTAAATTAATGAATGAGGGGTTTTGGGATTGAGTGTTCTCTCACTTAACTCACTTAAAGACTCTCTCAAGTTCATTTAAGCTATGTCAACAGTTATTATAAGGGTCATCTCAGTCTCAGCTAACTAAACTAGACTCTTTAAGCTGTTGAAAAAATTCATCTAACACCTCACATGCATAGACTATGTATATCCTAAGTCAAGTGAGTTTAATGTTTATGGACCTCATCTAGCATTTATCTCTCGATCCATCAACTAGGTTTATCAAAACTATCATCATGGTGATCAAACACAACAACAGTCAATTAAAACAAGCCATCAAATCAAATCCAAGGGTAAACATCAATTATAACACATAAATCACAAAACCCATTAAGCAAACTTCAAATATTGAACATAAAACACAATACCCATTCATAATCCTAGCAAATAGTCATCAATAATCTACATTTCTATGTCCTAACTAGAAATCTAAGCTACCATGATTGACAAAAATAAAAAGAAATAATAGAAATAAACATAAAACATGCTAAGCAATCTAAAAGGATGAGAAAATATAGTAAGAATGGAAGCCAAGAACGCCTCTTCAATGTCACTTTGAAAGAGGGTGCTCAAAACCTTCAAGCTCTCCCTTTATTCTTTAAAACCTAATTGAAATCCTATCTAGGCCAAAAGAGAATGAAAGAGAATGTTTTTTTGATGATGTAAAGAATGTTGATAATCACCCTAAAAAGGAAAATAAGAGGTATATTTATACCCCCTTAGATGTCACAAAACCCTACATAAATTCTTGCCAAAAGTGCCTTCAAATGTGCCTTGGTCCCATGTTTGTCCATTTTCGTCACATTTTTCTCTCTCTCCAAGGGCATCACGCCCTTCCATCATGATTGTGACTCCAGGGTGTGACTGAGTCATGGCCTAAAGTCACTTTTGGTCACAATCTAGTCACATGGTCGTGACCCTCTATTGTTTTGTTGGAAACTTCGACTCTTTCACCACGATTGTGATCCATGACCGTGAGTGGACCATAGCCTCACCATATTTTCATCACGATCACCAATATGACTATGACTTGCCTCTATTTTGTTGGAACTTTGGTTGTTGATCACACCCTGCCATCATGGTCGTGACTCCAGGGTGTGACGACGGAAGTTGCTCCTTTTGAGTTGATTTTTCCTCGATTTTCCATCTCTTATGCCCATTTTGAGAACTCATTTTCCATGCCTTTTTCATCACTTTTCATCAACATTTTAAGCATTCTCATTCACCCTACACAAAATATGCGAAGAGTATAAATTCATGGATAATTAAGTGCACTTAGTGCCAAAATGCAATCTATTTATGCTTTAATTAATATGTAAATTTATCATTCATCAAATTCTTCCACACTTACTCGTTTGCTTGTCTTAAAAAAAACCAATGACAAAAAATGATAAATGTAAATAAGTAAAATATATATTTTAATAACAAATATTAATATATCAAAACATATTTTAATATATCAAAATATAAGTAAAATATTAATTAGAAAAATCCAAAAGTCAAAATGTGAAAATGTGTCCAGTAACCGAATAGAAATTGGTGGTGGAACTCTAATATCAACAACAAAAGTAGAGTCTGGATAAGAGGGCACTCACTACTAGCAAGTGTTCATCACTAAGATCGAGTTGTCAGACGGTTGTTGAACGTCAAAAGTATAAAAGAAAAATTTTAAAGGGAGGGGTGAGAAAACTCAGTGAGGGACAACAGTCCAGATCGCCTTTAGGACCTCACATAAACTGTTTTAAAAATAGTTTCAAAATACCGCACACGTATGTACGTAGATATAATTATTGTACACTCTACATACATAATAATTTTCTTAAAACGTTTCTCAAAACGTTCTCATCCAAGTAAACAACATACATGCAAGCAATATTATTTGTATGAACAATATATTTATACAGTATAGTCAAATAATGGGTCCAGAAACAGACATAATATATAATGTGGACTGAGCCACCAGACAGAGAAATTATGTGTATCTGGTCAGACACACGGTCACCGTATCACCCTCAACAGAAAGGAATCATAACAGACTCAGACGTGGTAACTGTGGCAATACAGAATGTATGAAATGAAATGCAAATGCAGACGCTTGCATGACATCAGAAACCTATTTCTATTAAAGATCTATCACTAACATTTCGAAATTGAACTCTAAGTAAAATTACAATTTGGTCCCTTGACTTTGTAAAATTACCCTTTATTCCCTAAGACCTCAAAACATTATGAATCAGACCCTAAAATTTTTAAAATTTACAAATTAGTCCTCAAAGTATTTCAAAATTACAGATGAGTCCTTAAAATTTTGAAAAATTATAAATTAGTCCTCAACTATCCAGAATATCAAATTAAACCCTAATATGCAAAATATCAAGTCTAGTCCTCCAATTATTCAGAATCATGAAAATTATGTTTTTGGTCCCTTCGACAAAAAAATAACATTATAACAACCTAAAATCAGTATCGATCAAAATCCACATTTCCAAATGTCCAAATGAATCCCACATAACCTTCGAAACATGAATCCAACACCCAATCTTCAAAAACAACATCAAAATGTCCCAAATCTATCAAAACTCGTGCACATCCAAACCCATTTTGAAAGAACATCAAATCTTCAACAAACAAACTATATTTATTTTTTTTAGCTTCCTTTTATCATCATCTGTCATCCTCTATCAACCATTTCAATAGAATCATCCAAAATCACGTCCAACTCTCTTAACTGACATTTCTCCATACCAAATCAAAGTGTGTTATAAGCATGAAAATGATGAAAGAAAGAAGTTCTTCTTGATCTTACCTCAAGAGATCAAAAGGGATCAATGGGAGAGCGTTTGGGACGGATTTGCTAGTGTGGAGAGTAAAGAAATGACTGAGTGGGTCGGTTTGGGTTGGTAAATAGAGTTGTGGATCAAAACACACTGTTTCAATGATTTTCAAAGGCAACGTATGTTATACACACTCGCAACGTATGTCCCATGCACACAACGCATGTTAAACGGCTTACAGAAGCTTGGTTTTGAGGAAAAGGCATCACTAGGTACATTATACCAAAGATAATGTACGTACGTACGTAAGACAACTAAAACATATGGTGTGCATATTGTAACGTATGTTGAACATACATTTCCTCAAACCCAGATAACATACGTCTTCCTTTTCCTTAATGTACGTTGATTGCACCTAATGTTGGACCAATGGTGGTAAACATTGAGATCCTTCTAAGTTTTGATGATGAACAAAATCCATATTTTGATCAGATGATTATTCACGTACACGAGACTAAATGTCATGTACATGAGGTAGACAAACGTATGTCAGTAGAAATCTCAAGTACGTGAGTAAGGCCGTGATTTTAACGAAGATTGTGACTCAAGACAAAAGCTACTAGGTGGATTGGAAGTAACGACTCACGTACGCGAAGCAAATACATACATATGTCAAGGATAAGTCACGTACGTCAATATGTGGGAAACGTACGTGAGAATTGAATTAAAGAAATGTGGGAAATACTGAAGTCTTGAATATTTGAAGAAATGAAGACACACGTACGTTTGGATTAAAGAGTCACGTACGTAAGCCATGCAAGACAAAACAAAGATTTGATCTCAGAGTATAAATGTTTGAATTTCACGTGGAACGAGACAAATAATGAAGGCAACGGTCATGTGGTGTTAAAACACATACATGAGAAATGAAAGTCACGTACGTGAGAATAGGTTCATGTATGTAAGGCCTTAGTTCAAGTACGTGAGGTGCTATGGATGAGAAATAGTTGCTATTGGATGGTTTCAAGGGTTAAGGTCACGTACATGAGAAATGGGCAGCGTATGTGAACTGGGGATTTTGCTATGATCAACGTACGTGAAGTTTAATGTCACGTACGTGTGTTGGAGATGTTTCAAGTCACACACGTGAGAATACTCTGACAGTGAATTAAATGTGTCCCATACCAGAACACAATAGCTCTATTTTGTCTCACAACGTCCTAAAATAAAGGGAAAAGTATAAATACATGCTTGGAAGATCAGAAAGAAGTACACAACACTTGAGCATTCAGTTCTAATAACAACCAAGCATCAAAGCATTGATTTTCTCTCTCTTATTAATACAAGTGTATTGTTCATTCAATTTTATATTTATTGCTTGTATTGTTCATTCAATTTTGTATTTATAATTCCACCTGAATTAAATTTTTCTTCGTCTTCTCATGTATATATATATATATATATATATATCCTCTGAATTGCTACCTTTAAGATGATGAGGTAGCACCCTTTTACTTCCCACAATAGGTTAGCCCGGATCTATCAAAAGTGGAGTTTCCAACGGCCTTAAATTTGGCCAGCTTTTATGGTGAGTTATATTATGCTTTTTTATGTGGTCTCTCTCTCTCTCTCTCTCTCATGGTTCTGTTTCATTATTTAGCTACTCTTCAAGTTCAGATCTCAATATATAAATGATCTCCCCCTCCCTCTCTCTTTCTATTGGTAGCACGTCTCTCTTTCTCTCTCATGATTTGTGTCGTAGGATGCACGTTAAACAGTCAAATTTGTACTTAAAGGAGAAGCTAAAGAGAGCAGTGGAAGTGACTGCGCTGAAGGAGAAGAAAGAGGCAAAAAGGAAGATAAAAAGGATGATAAGAAAGATAACAACAGTGAGAAGAAGGCGGAGAAGAAAGAAGGAGAAGTGAAGGTGAAGGAGGAAGCAACACCATCAGCTCTGACAGCGGCGAAAGGAGGAGCAAACTCATTGGCAAGAAGATTAAGGGAGAGAGAAAGCAAGAGAGAAGCCGCGGGTGAGATAGAGAGAGTAGAGAGAAATTATTGTTTATAAATAAACAAATCTGAATTTTTATATGATGTTGCTTTGTTGTTGGTACCTTGTTTATATGTTATTTTCAACATATAAACAACATACAAACAAGTTTTAAACAAATTCGAAAAAATGAACAGATTTTAATCAAATTCTAAACAATTTTTAAACAAGAAACTACATATAAACAACATATAAATAACATACAAATAAGTTTTAAAGAAGAGTGAAAAATTCAAAAAAAAAGTTTTAAACAAGAAACAACATACAAACAACAAACAAATAACTTACAAACAACATAAAAATAAGTTTTAAAGAAGTCAGAAAAAATGAAGAGATTTTAATCAAATTCTAAGCAAGTTTTAAATAAGAAACAACATATAAATAATATACAAATAAGTTTTAAACAAGTCCAAAAACATGAACAGATTTTAATCAAAATTATAAACAAGTTTTAAACAAGAAACAACATATAAGGAAGTTTTAAACAAGTACGAAAAATGAATAAATTTTAAATAAATTATAAACAAGTTTCAAACAAGATATAAATAAGTTTCAAATAAGATATAAACATGTTCAATAAGACAATGTTGTTTGTGATCTATGCGGTTTATTGGGAGAATGTAAATTATGAAATTTGGAGAAAATATGTTGAATTTTTCTGTGTTGAGTTCAAAATATATCTTTTATTTTATTGTATATAGGTTTTTTGTTATTTGTTGTTGCTTGTTCGATTTCGATCTGTTTGAGAAGCAAAATAATTAGAATTCGAGAGAGATTTTGTTCGATTTGATGTTTGTTTAGATTGCTCTGTTTTCAGTTTTTGCTATTTTTTGGTTTGCTCTATTTTTGAACCTTTTTTCTCAATCAGTGTCTCTATAATATTAATAAGCAACGTCACACGCTCTAAGTTTCATTTTCTCTTGACCAAATTAAAAAAGTGGGATGCGTGTTCTTGTAATATATAATTATGAAATCCGTTAATGTGTATTTGCCCAAGCCTATTTACAAAAATAAATTTTAATTATTATAAATTATAATTATTTCATTAATAATTTATAATTACAAAAAGAATTACCCTAAAGATAATTCTTGATATTATCTTTTAAATGAGAGAATGGATATAGATCACTACATGTCTACATTCTTTACTTCCAAAGTCTATAAATAGGATGTCGCCCCTCTTCTTTCTTGACCACAAAAATTGAAGGTAGCAAAATTCTACAAAAGTGAAGACTCAAGCTTTCATGAAGATCCACCAAGATTAAGCCACCATGTCCTCGTCGTTCTTCCACACCGGAGATAAAGAAGAGCCACGGAGATCAAGCCTATGTGCCCTCGCCGTTCTTCCATCAAGCCACACAGGAGATCGAGAACAAGATGTTAAGGCCCTCGTTTTTTCATCAACATAATCAAAAAGCTCCGTTCAAATCAAACTAAGGCCGTGAAGGACTTCAACCCGATTCGAGAACAAGATGCGAAGACCCTCGAATCACATACTCATTAAAGACATAATCAAAGGAGGATTTTGCAGAACAAGAAATCACCCCTTAGATACCGAAGCCCATATCCAATTAATATCTTTCTTGTGATTTGTATTTCGTTTTTCTTGTCTTTATATTTTCAGGACACGAAATTTGTGTTAAAAAAATGATGTGGCAGGTCTAGAAGACACTTAGCTTGTCTATGTGACAAGTGAGCAACCGTTAGCCATTCTGTTTACTGCGTCATCGTCCGTTAGTATCCATCATAACGGAAAGTCAAAACCGGTCGGTTCAAGAAATGTTAGGGACCAAATTGGTCCAAAAAAATAGAATGCGGTCAAATCAATTCATCGACCTCAACATTAGGGGTCATTTTTGAACCTTATCCCAGGTTATAAATACTATCCAACATATCAAGTAAATGTATAAAAATCAATAAGAAGTTTAGATTTTACAGTTGAAGAGACAACTCTTCAAAAAATATTTGTACACAAACATTGTTTCTCCCAACCCACATCAAGTAAATGTATACAAATCAATGACAAGTTTAGATTTTACCATCGAAGAAACAAGTCTTCAAAAAATAAATGCACACAAACAATATTTCTCCCAACCCATTTGGAATTAGTTTAAGTAGTTTAATGTGTACGCCATCAATTATGAGATACAGGTTCCACTTCTCTTGTAGAAAAGAAACAAACAATTCTACCAAAGGTTGTGGCAAAGCTGAAAGAATTACATAACACAACAAAGCACGTGAGGTTAATGCAAAATGCAGAGTGGCCAAAGGCCAAACTTCTGGCAAGCAAGTACAAGTAAGATCCAACCAGGAGAGAAGAAAACTAGAGGTCCCAAATCACTTCCCAACCAGATTTCTGATCTGGAAGAATCAAAATCATGGCTCACAAATTTCATGAATAAATCAAAGCAACGCCAAGTAGGGTTTTCCAGGATGGCATGTGATTTTGGAGCACGGGTCTGCCAACGAGAAAACAATAAAGAAACCAAGAGGAAACAAGCAAATAATTAATATGATCCTACAGCTACTCCTTTGAATACCAGCCACAGAACACAAAATTATTGCATCACCTCATCCCAATGTCCCCATCCCTTGGATTCTAAGTATATATGCCACTTGATTTAAAAAAAAAAAAGTATATATGCCACCAGTTACGATTACTGTGCTCATTGATATTATTGTTCGTGTGGCACAAGGAATATTCATTTAGTGTGGCACATTGATTTCAGTTATCTCCATTGAAATAATCTGAAATGGATTTTCGATGAAAATATATTTTTTAAAAATATAAATGATATAAACATCTATTTTATTTTTTCTTTGTTATAAATTAAACATTATATTGCATCGCAAGAAGCGATTTAAATTAAATGAATCTTGTAGGAATCGTATACTAGTTTAACTAATAAACAGTATAATAAATAGGTTTGACTTATTAACATTGATTTCAGCGAAAGCTAGCAGCGGAGCAGAACCAGTTTCTGTGTTGGCCTTGCGAGCAAACCACGGTTGAGATGTCAACTGGAGTGCTCGGTTGTTTCGCAGTCTAGATGTTACACATTATCTTGTAGGATACAGGGTCAGGAGGCTGATGCCTCGCTCTCTCCCGTTGAGATATCTCTCTCTCTCTCTCTCTCTCTTTTGGAGTGGTGGAGTGAATGGAGGTGGTGGTGGAAGAAGAAGCCTTCTTCTTCTTATATAAGCCACCAAATGGGCTCGTGGGCCTTACGGGCCCATTTCATTCCCAACTCAATTGGGTTTTCCAATTGGCCTTGGTTCACCGTCTTGGTTCACACCTAGACTAACCGAGCTTGGGTCTTTTCAATTGGACTTTCTAATTCGTCTCGGTCCACGGTCCTGATTCATACCTTGACTGACCGAGTTCAATTCACCCGTCATGGGTTGACCGCTTTTCTAACATCTCCCACTTGCACATGGCGGAACCTTAACTCATAATGCATCATGATGAAGCTAATTCCAACCATGATGAAGATCTCGTGTCATACTGGGAAATAGACCGTGCTACCAACATATGATGAGAGCAAATTTGCTACACACTTGCTAGGGTTATATAACCGCTCTTAACGCAATCCTTCTAGAAGGTGTGTCTTGCATAACAGCTCCAATTTGTCAAAGTGTATGCAACAGCAGTACATACTATTGGAACGTATGTCTTTCCCTAGTTCGTAACCACACAATCGTTGCTTTCGAACTTTTCGATCTCACGAAAGCTTTACTCATAGTTCACACATCATGTGACAGATCACATGAGAGCTAGCTAAGCAAACTTATGAGATTAATGCAAATGCGTCTAGAAACAAACTTTCCCTCTTACACCAGAGAATCCACATAGCCAAGTTTACTTGCCCAGCTTGTCACGCTTGGTCGAATCAATCATTACCATTAACGACAAGTTAAAGTAGTCAAACTCAACTACACGTCTTGAATGTGTTAAGGGTTCTAAGGGTAGGTATTACCGAGAACTACATGTTCACGACAGGGTCTCACACTAGGAAAAGTGAGATTATTTTTCAATCTTTTCCATTTCTATGGTCGTGTATATAGCACACATGGTATGATCATGTGTTGTGGTGTTCTTTTCTTCCCTTGGAGAAACGCATGTTTATACAACATTGTCAACACCACACAGAAGTTTAAGTTAAAATGCATTTCGTCATCTAACCTTAATCCTCACCTTAATAGGATTACTTCTGGCTTTAAGACAAAATATACTAAAAGTATCTCAATTTAGCATCTGATCAATTTAATGATCGACATATAAATTTATCCCTATGGTGTATGTATTTTTTCGTACGACTTTTCCTTGTCCTTTTACAATGAACTCACAACTGTAAAATGCAAGACGACCTCTTGATTATGAA
>CAODLS012215598.1:0-15852 GCA_948243855.1 Flueggea neowawraea | reverse complement strand
AGAGCTACATCAACGTTTCATACAATTGACCGATCGAGTCTTGGTGAAAGGTAAATCTTCCAACCTTAATTATAAATGTTGATATGCATGAGTCCTTGAGAGAATTCAAGGCATAAATTTTTTGTTATTTTCGCTGCCATGTTTGCTTATGAATGTCATAATAGAGCTATGAATTCCAACAATATTATGGTATATCGATATTTTGTTATTTAAAATGTATGTTTTATTTATTTACATTTATTATATTTTATATCCTATGTTAATAATTGGTTAAAAATGATTAAGTTGGGTAGAATATTTGAATCTCCGAGGCTTGTGTGAGGCAAACCGATTCTTTTGTTCGGTTCGTCTTGTACATCGATCATGGTCCGAAAATAGGTCGTGACAGGTTTGATGGGAGATAAACTGAAAAAAAGAAAGAAAGAAGAGATATAAATAGTGTGGTATTTGTGAAATGAAAAACATAACTGTTACATAACTTAAAACAATTCCTTGTGTACTATTTGTGAAATTAAAATGTTAAAAATAAATGAAGTGTAATTTCCTCTAAAATTATTGTGAATAAAAGTAGAATAAAATAAAGTATAATAAATTGAACTCACTTTACCAATATTTCAGTTACGTTATTATAGTCTAAATGAGTCGGTTATTCCAAGAGATGCCATAAACGGACAGAGTAAGCTTAGCTCTCACTTGCGTGTCCCCGCATCCAAGTGACTTCTGGGGCCTTTGATAGCGAAATAATTACGACTATTATATGCATGTCTACGACTTTTCATGCCCTCCAAGCCTTGTCACCATCCCTCCCATTGTGAAACAATCACCAAATATATTTACCATTAAGCTTCAATTCATGGGGTCACTCTGTTAAAACAAGGCTTTTATATTGGAAAAAACTTATAAGTATTATATAGTAACACAACTAGCTCCACATGCCAATTGATGGGCACTATATTTTTATTTTATTCTATCTATTGATTTGGAAAAATAATCTAAAATTTAATCAATTTTAAATTATATGAGAAATAATACAGATATTTAAAAGTTTTAATTATTAAGCCACAAGAAGTAGATAGTTTTTACATGTCAACTTTTTTTGACATATACATTAAGTATACTATGGTATTTTTTAAATAATTTCTCCGTTATATTAGTTGAATCAAATAATCTTGTGTTAAAGAGAACAATCTTTCGTATTTGTGCACTTAAGTTTCTATTTTGTATAATTTATAAAAAAAAGTAAGAGATTTTGAAGAATTTCTTTTTTTTTTTCTATTTAACAAAATAACTTAAATAGAAAATAGATTATGTTTCCATATTTTTTACTGCATAAAGCATCCATAGAAACTAACTTAAATGAACCAAAATTTATCTTGTGATTGTAGTAGTTATTGATAATAACATCCGCTACCAATAGTATTGTAGTTTTTTTTAATTTAGCTAAATTGTTCCTTTTAATGACTTAAAATATATTATTTATATTATCTAAAAATAATCATTTAAAACCATAAATTGCTGAAAATTTTAAAATAAATTTTGTTTTTATGTCTCTTGAAATTCCATAATTAATATTTAAACTATTTTTTATAATAAATCATTAAATGAATTTAAATCACCTTAATTAATTAATAAATTTATACATAATAAAAATACATTGAATGTATCCAATAAATATTAATTAAATTAATTGTACAACATAATTATATAAAAATTTATAAATTATTATAAAATTTAAAAAATTAATAAAAAAAATCTTAGAGAGTATTTTTTAAATTTTCTCTTTATTCAAATTTATATATTATATATAATATGATATGATATGATAATTCTCACTTAACATGTGTGTCCTTACATTAAATTAAAGTAATCATTCACTAATATAAAACTAACATAGATGGAATCATTAATCGTCCTACTCAGATTATTTAAAGAAAACTTACCAATAGTTAGGCTTGCTTTGATTCCTGATTCGCGACAAGTCTAGCAAATCTTTACAGTTGTGAGAATTACAACCGCATCTTTAATATAGAATAATTATGAGAAGGAAGCCAAAATATATAATTCACGACTTTGATTTGATGCGTCCTTTATTATTTATTTAAGTGACTATAATTGGTGACGAAGTTGGCACTAGAGATATTTAATTCCATTTCCTGTAAGAATTCTTGCATTGGTAACGACAAATCTGAGAGTGGTTCTAAAAACTCTTAATTTTGTCATGTTCAAATGTTCTATTACAATACATGATTAAGACTACCACTTCATTGCCATCATCGCCATCTTGACTTGGGGTTTTATGATTGCTCTCTGTAAATTAAGTCTTGCAAAATAATTACGTTTATGAAAACTACTACGAAAAGCGATGACGAGGAGAGCATCTTGTCCATCAGCATGAGACTATAGGCAGGCTAGGTACGGTTTTTGGAAATTCCCCAACATGAGAGGGTGTATATGTATTGTTGGAAAATTAAGTTCGTCCACAGTATTAATGGATAGAATTTGAGTCTATTAGTTATTAAGTTGATTGGCAGGTCCAACCAATAACTATGCGCAGAAAAGCACATTATGGAGGTTATATATATATAAAATAAGAAGAAAAAAAATTAGAAGAGAAAAGTGAGAGAAGGAGAGAAAAAGTTTTTGTTCTTCTTCTCCCTCCAAAATCACCTTCTTCCTCCCTCCATGGCAGCCGCACCTCTCCCTCCATCAAGAATAATTCGTTCTTCCTAAGTAGCTGATTCTACGTGGCATCTAGACTGTGAACAACTAGTACTCCTGTCGACAATTCAACCGTGGTTTTCTCGCGAGACCAACATCACATCCGGTCCTGACCACCGCTATCCGCTGTTGTTTAGGCTATCTTCCGTTGCCATCAAGGCAGACATCTCGAACCCGCTCTTTCTACTAATCGTTAAGTAGACCGATGATGAGTTGCATTTCATGCATATTTTATGTTGCATTTTATGTTTGTTAGGACTAGGTTGACTTATTTGCATTGAGTTACGTGCTAGACAAGTGGGCCTCGTGATTTGAGTATTGTGGACGGAGTTGAAGGCTTTTAACCTAGGTTTTACTGTTGAAACAATACATTAATATTATTATTTTGGTAGCTAGTTTATAGGAGAATTAGGTTTTTAATTGAGACACATACTTAAATTGTTTTTGCTCCTCATTAGCGACTCTCTTCCTGCATTCACGCACATCTTGGGCATACTGCTTCTCTATTGTTTTTGGCTTTCTTCCTAAATTATGTGTAACTAAATTCATCACTAGTTGAGGTATTTTCAATGTTCAATCCATTTAGGTTATGAGACTTTTGTTTTAACTGTTATTAAGTGTTTCGAGTATTTATTCCGTTTCTATGTCTTAGTTTCTTTATTATTATTTCTACTGATTGATTGACAAGGGTCTATTGATTGATTGATTGAAATAATATACTGTTATTTAGAATTGACTGAGCGGTTCTCGTTAGTTCTAATATAAGTAGTGAAAAACTTGAATGCATATGGTTGGACAACTTTCAATATTATGCAACTGAATAATCTGGTTTAAATAATTTACAGCGTTTTCGACTTCGCTGGTTAGGATAGGGGTCTCTTTGGTTCTTACTGCTGTCATAAATTAAACATTGTCATGGCATCCTAGGGGTTGTCTAATTGGTAAGAGAAATAGTATGCAGGTCGTCACAGGCTATCCAGTAAGTAAGAAGAGATTGATTAATTGAGTATGTCACCGTTAACTATAACTCTGTATATTTGAATGTTTGATATTGATTTTTAGTGTATGTGATCAACTGATTGGATTGAATGGAAGAAATACATTAGCTGGGTTTTTAATATTATTGAATATCCATAATTTTTATTGCTGCAATTTATTAATTTATTAATTGTGATTTTTTATTTCTATCGGTTTTCATTCTCGGCTTCACTCATATTTTCGTCAACTTTATTTTATTTTTGTATTTCGGCAAATAAACAACTCTACACTAATCACTGTGGTTCGACCCTGCTCAACACTTATTTTGAGCAGGTTAATATTATTTTGGTTAGCTTGACACGCCACCAACCGGTGAAAGTTTCCTTCATCGGAATCAAAGCAGACACAAATTTACGTGTTTTGATTCTAAATTAGTGTTGGTCTCTGTCTGGAATGCCTACTACGATTTTATTGTATTCGAATTTCTATTTTTAAGGTTTGTTTAGCTTTGAGTATGTCCAGAACCAAAAAAATTAAAGTTAGAATTTCAAAATTCCGACACCACTGTTGAGATCAACAACCTTGAAAACATAACTTGCCTAGGTTTGATCGTGAAATTCCACCAGGAAAGTTGTCAAATTGGTGAAAATCCGATCTGAAAATGCTGAGTAAGGTAACACAGATGAATTTTTTCATCTGATCCAATAGGGCTACATGGTGAGCTATGATTCGCTAAAGCTAACCACTTGGACCACTCATGTAACGACACTTGGCGGAGACATGGACCACGAACTAAATAACACGTGTATGAAATGTGGACATGACATGTGAAAAGACGGCAAGTGGCAAAACAGAGGACCAACCAGGAGGTGACACATTGCATATGCATCGACACGTGGGGTTGCTGACTCAGCTGACACGTTAGCACACGAGTCCACTCTTGGTGTGACACATGGCAACCACCTTATCGACACGTAGCAGTGGCATCTGGACCTCACACGTCATACCATCACATCATGGACCATTCACAGTTCAACATGTGTCATCAATTGACATGTGGCTTCACAAGGAGACGAAACATGGCAGAAGTTGTGGAGCGCGCGTGTGGGCTACATGTAGAGCGTATGAGCGTGTGCCATGTGTCCCGACCACCATTTTTTGTCATTTTTGGCATAATTAAAATGTGGATTTTTCTGAAATTTTCAGTATATTTTTGACCATTGTTTGAGTTTCAGAACTATTTTCCCAATGTTTTAGAATATTAAAAATTGTTTAAAAATTGTGTAAATTGTGTTTTTCTACCAAGAATTATTTTATGAAATTAGATTTAAAATAATTGTTTTAAAACATGCAAATATGATTCTCATTTAGATCATTAGAATGAGATTTCAATTATTTGGGTAATACGCGAATATATGTATATGCCCGTTTTATGTTTAATTTATTACCAATAAACGAATGTGATAAAATTGTATTGCATTGAACGAAGTGTGAATTAAAAGAGAATTTTCACAACTTCCGAAGCGAGTATTTTGAGAAGGTGATGGTTGTAACACCTCGTCTTTTTTCAAAAGAAGAATTTGTTTTTCATAAAAAAAATTAAAATTAACCAAAACAATGCGTTTTGGTTGGCACCATTTTGGTGCCTTCTTAAAAGCCAAGACCCATTCCTTCGCTTCCTCACTCATTTTATTTCCAACATTTTCTTCCTCACTTACATTCACTCAAAACCGTTTCTCTCTCTCTCTCTCTCTCTCTCTCTACTTCCTTTCAATTCTTGCAATTAATTCAAGGTAAAAACTCTCTTAATTTGTCTCTTTTCTTTCTTTTTTTTTTTCCAGGATTAAATAATGTGGGTTTGTTGGGTTTTGTTTGGATGATGAATTTGAGGCTAGGGTTTGGATTTATTGTTTTATTTTGATGAATTTGAGGTGGTTTTTATGGATAATGCTAGAATGGGTGTAAGAGTGGCGTGGGTTTTGTTTAGTTGTGTTGAGTATGCATTTTTAGGTTGGATTCCTGTATGTCCGAATTTTTGGAAAAATATTGTGTAAGTTCCAGTAGGGGGAATGGAATGCCAATCCAAGATGGGTGAATTGGATTTTTAGCAAGTTAAAAAATTTGTTGAAAATCTTTTGCAAACTAAAACAAATAACAAAGTTTTCTCTCAAAACTTAAATCAAAGAGTAAATATAGAAGCTCTAAAGATACAATCCACACACAACAATATAAATCAAATGCAATGCAAAGTAATTAAGTAAGAGAGAGTAAGGGAAGAGATGACAAATCCGATTTATAGTGGTTCGGTCCTCCTTGACCTACGTCCACTCCTCTAGCTCAATTAGAGAGTTCAATCTACTAAAGATTCTTCCTCTCTTGCAGGTGGAGGGAAGTCGTTATACTTTGTTTTTACAGGATCAACAAGAAAATATTTACACCTTGTTTTTTGCTGGCTTAACAAGAAAACTGTTTCCCTAGTTTTTGAGGGCCCAACTAGAAAACCTTAACCATTAGTTTTTGCGGACTCAACTAGCAAACTTGACCTATAGTTTTTGTGGGATCAACTAGGAAACCGAACCACTTTTTTTTGTAGAATCAACAAGCAAACCAAACTCTAGTTTTCTAAGGCTCACTAGCAACCACTCTCGTTTTTCTAAGGCACAATAAGGAAACCTATCTATCCCAAGCAAAAAACTTTGCTTGTTACAGATTTAAAGCAAAGATGTAGCAGTTTAAAGCTCGCTCAAACCCAATAGTAAGATAGCAAGTAAATAGCTCAAATGAGTTAGAAAGGTAGAAGTGAGAGATAAAATGATTAGCAATTCTTGGCAAGGGTATCTCTCTTTTTCTCGTCTTCATTCTGACCTTGGACGTCTATTTATAGCCACTTGAAAGAATATAGCCGTTGGAGCCTTGAAGTAGCCGTTGTGAGAGAATGAAACATTCTGTTTTAAATAACGTCACCATGTACAACGTGTATTGTATCTCCCTCTACATGCTTTGTACTTTGTACCATTGAGTTATGTATGACTTGATAGCAATTCAAAGCACCTTGCAAGAACTCCAATAGCCATGGCCTTGGATGCATTTTCCTTTACATGCGTTGTACCATCTTCAATGTTCGTTGATCATAACTCAGTGTGACTTGTGGTTTGTTCAATGTGCATTGTTCTTCCTTCCAGAATATGCACATTTCACCCAGTGATTCTTCAACTTGCGTTGCACACTCTTCAACGTGTGTTGTTGACTTCGATTTCAAGATCACACCTTTAATCCACGTCAGTGTGTCAGAGAATATTCAAATTCAAATCCTGAGGAGCATCTTGGCTTTGTACTCATCTGACCTCGTCAATGTGCGTTGTGAATTTCATCAAAGGTTGCTCCTTTTGCTCTACAACGCGCCTTGTATTATTTAGCAACTCCAATAATGTGCATTGAACATTGTGTAACATGCGTTAATGATCATCTGATACTTTGCACTTCTGGAATAGATGATCTATGTGCTTTGTATCGAGTGTAACACGCCTTAATGCCATTTCCATCATGATCAACGTGACTTGCATAGGTATAACGTGCTTTGTATCAATATATCAGTAAGTCTGCAACTTAGTACATCTTTCATGGATGTTTTGCAATCATCATCATCAAAACCGAAGTCAACATATTTGGGTGGATTGATGATGATTTTGAGTTGAATTTTGAATGGGTTTGTTATTGGTTTTTGAGATTGAAAGATATTAGTGTAGTTGGGGTTTTTAATTGGAAGAATAAATTTGGGTTTTGATGAATTATTGATTATTTGGTTAAATTGATGAATAATTTTTGTGAATAAAAATGATTAGGTGATGATTTTAGTGACTTGCAATAATGGGTGCCGGTTTGGATGAATTTTGTGGCATTTTTTAATAAATTTCTGTCGTAGGGAGTAGATTGCACTATTTTGGAAGTTTGAAGGTTGATTTGTAATTCTGTAAAGTTTGAGCATTAATTTGTAATTTTTGGAAAATTTAGGGCTTAATTTGTAATTTTCTAAAAGTTTGGAGACTAGTCAGTAATTTGTTGGGCCTTGGGGATAAAGTGTAATTTGGTAAAAATTGAGGGACTAAATTGTAATTTTTCGAGATTCACGATTTTGGCGGGAGAGTTGGATTGTCAATTGTAATCAAACTTTCGACGTTGTTGGGGGGTTTGGGTTTGCATTTGCATTCCATGCATTTTCTGTAGTGCTACAATACTGCATTTGATTATGCTATAAATTAATTTTTTCCAGTGTTGTTTGATATTCGAGGTGACCAATCATCCACCCGAAGTGCGCGACTGGATTATTTGGCTCGACGTCCAAGTGAGTGGGATTCCATATCTAGACATATAGGTTGTATCTTTCTGAAATTATATATTTTGTTGTGCTCGAACTTTGCCATGTAATCCATACTAAGTAAAGGTTTGGTAATCTTAAAATCTGGCTATGTGAAAACCTTTGTGATAAGAAATGGATTTCTAAATATATTATATTCTCTGTATTAAGTAATTTGTATCAATGATTAATATACATTTTGGTAATGGATAATCTGCTTGAAAATGAATATATTTCTATAAATATATGACCATTCTATATGCTTGTTTATTTATGTATATCTGATTCTAAAAATAATTAGTTTATTTTTTATCTTTATTATAGTATAAATCTATATTTTTCATAATATATTATATTATATATTAAATTTTACTCTGAAATGACCTATGTAATTAAATATCTGTTTTGCATGCTTGGTTGTTTATTTATGTATCTGTTTAAATTCTTTTTGAATATTATATTATGCTTGTCTGCTATTGATATGTTTGCCTTGAATATTTGATAAGAAAATATGTTCTCTGAGTATTTTATATTATATTCAGTGATAACGTCTACTAATAAATGTCTGCTTCTACATGTCCGATTTCTGTTATAATATTTATATATATAATATTCTGACTTCGACACCTAGACATGGCCAATCCTGAACTGGACTGGCCTAAACTAGAATCAAAATCGGCCAAACTGTCCCCAACCTGGTCCGGTTCAGGTTCAAGGATTCCCAAGCCCATTGAACCGTCAGTTAACCAGTGGTTCAACCCTTTTAAACCAATGATTTAACCAAAACCAGCGGTTTAATCTTCTTAAACATGCGGTTAACCTCATAAACAAGTTATTTTAATAGTCATAAATCAACGATTTTAACATTATTTAAAAAAATAAAAAAATTGGTTTGAACCTTATCGAACCGAAACAGGAACACCTGACAGAACCACCCAAACTGCCACAAACCAGGACCAGAACCAAACTGCCCAGGGTTCCTTGAACCGAAATTGTCGGTTCATGAACTGGGTCATGCCTAGCGACACCTATGCTACGGGGGTAAACATAGCCTTTGGTATAACAATGCTCTAGGAGGCCTAGTTACCAGGGTAATATGGTAACATGTGTGTCTAGCGCAAACACACATGATTTACTGTTTGGTGGCATTAGTCCACATCTCTTACTCCGTCTGTTTTTGTCTATTTATGGTCTCCTGTCTGGTTTTCTGATATATTAATTATTACGTTTGATTTTTGGATATTATCCGAATTTAATGAATTGTATGCTTATGCTTAAACTTGTAAGTCTGTAACATTGATTATACCCATGTACTATATTGTATTATGATTTAGCGGAGTGTATTCTACTGGAGCTCGTGGACTGCATTGCTCGCAGATACACTCTCACTAATCCATTTCTGTCTTTTTTAGCTTTGAGACCCTAAGGGTGCCAAGTATTGTTTTACCTCATAAGGCTGTCAACTGTTAGCCCTTTTGAGTTGATACTATTTGGACTCTTAAGGTTGCTAGTTGTTTTGATTTTGATTTGAATGTTGAGAGCAATATTAGTATATTAAAGGTGTATGATCAATGATTATCATATATGTTTAGTTCTATAATTGATAGTTAGATAGATAGTGTATGTAATTCTGTATAATCTATATAATATGAATCTGTATGAATGCATGTAGCATGCTTTGTCTATCTTCAGATATATTAATTTTCTCTGTGATTGTATGTTGTTTGCTATCTGTGCAAAAAGTTTTCGAAATGGATTTTTGAATTACTATCAGTATGTATATGAGTGCATACTAATAGTATATGAATATATACGTTCATGCGTTATTTTTGAAAGGGTTTTCAAAATAGTTTATGTGGCGTCCTGGAGGCGCTCTAGAGTATCGTCGCTCACTGATTTTTACTCACCCTCTCCATTTAACATTTCAGATGATTTTGTTGATAGTGATCATTCAACATTCCGCACTCAGTGAGGTATTCAGAAGTAGCTCTGAGTGCTTTTTTGTTCGGGCTTAGTATATCTGCATTAGTAGATGTTCCACACCAAGGGATATGTAGGTTATGGTTGTGTAAGTTTGTTTTCGTTAACTAATTTTACTTGTAAATGTTTTCTCCATATTTGATATATAATCATGTTTTACTATTTAGTGACTTTATTTTGAAAATTTGTTTAGAAATGAAACCTTTTATTTATTATTGATTAGTAATTGGGTAATAAATGTTTTACAAAACAATTTGGGGTAGATGTTTTGATTATTTAAGGCATATGTGGGATGGGTTGGGCCTCCGGTTCGATTAGTCTCCCATGCCAGTCATGGTATGATATTGAGTTGTGACAGTGGTCATAAAAAGTAACATATAATTGTGTATTAAGAGCACAAAGATGATGAAGGTTTTATTACTTCATACAAGATTACGATTCTCATCAGCGGTATTGGCAAAGGTATTGGTCCATTCTAGACTTTCATGAAAATATGATCCCCTAAGTGTCGTGGAAAGACACTTAGATATTTTAGAAAGTAAAAACATATTAAGATTGGTTCGTCCAAGATTGATTCATGATCTCAAAAATAGATCATTCATCAGTGTTAACACAAGAGAAAGATAGTCGATGAAGTAATAAAAACCTTTGGAGCATTCCTAAGGTGTCGAACCCACAGGGACAACACTAAATGTGATCATTTATTAAAATAAAATTAATCATAAAATAAATGCAATGATTTGATTTTTGGTATTTTTAATAAGGTAAAACATGAAAAATAACAAACAACAATATAAAAGACGTTGGGACCTTCGAGACTCGACCAAGATTCCTAATTACTACATTCATGAACGATTTCTTTATGGATTGAGTGTCCTCTTGTTATTTTTACCTAGAGCCTCTTTCAAGTTTATCTAGGTTATATCTACATTTATTAGAAGGGTTCTTTGGGCAACAACTAACTAAACTAGACTATTTATGCTCTTTCGAGAATTTCATCGAACACTTTGTGGGCATGAATATTTTCATTTCATAACCTAAAAAGTTTAATGCATGTCAACCTCACCTAATCTTGTTCTTTTGATCCATCAATTAGGCTTATTAAAACTATAACTATGTTGGTCAAACGTAATCATAATCAAATCACACATGTCAATAAATTAAATCCAACAAGGGTAACAAATACAACATTCAAGCACAGCAAAATTCTCTACAAATATGCCATTCAAGCACAATAGATAAATACTAAAAATATGGAAATGAAGAATATGAATCTCATTCATAAATATAGTAAATAGATGTCAAGATTTACATCTTTAAGTCCTAACAAAAGATTAAGCTACCATGATTTTGTTCAACAACATAAGACAATACAACACAACATAAACCATGGTAAACAATAAAATATATGAAGAGATAGGAGAAAAATGGATGTAGAGAAATCCTCTCTAGGTAGACTTCGAGAGAAATCATCGCTCTTTAAGCTTAATCTCCTCTTTCTTTAACCCTAAAAATGACGTTCTTAAAAATGAAGAGAGAAAGAAAATAAAATAAATTGGTCTTTCAATTTGTGAAAGATGATAGATGTGTGGTTTACAGGGGGTATTTATACTCCTTAACATGTGGTAAAACCCTAATAAATTTGTGTTAAAAAATGCCCCAAGTGTATGCATTTTGTCCCTCAAAAAGAGCCCTTACCACTATAGTGTTTTGTCTCTTTTGTAGGTGGGTCACGACCGTGAGATTTGGTGGTCAAGGCTGTGACCATGTTCTGTTTGGGGTCACGGCCGTGAGGTGTGTAATATTCCGTCCGTTTCAGCTATATTTCCTATAGCAATGGTCGTTGATGCTCTATCAGGATGAGCATGTGTGGGTTGCGGTTGTGGAATCTTAATAGTAACGAGTTTTGAGAGTGGATAACTCGAGTTAGTTAGAGAGATAACTCGAGTTATTATGTAACTCCTATACAACTCGAGTTCTCTGGAACTATAACTTGAGTAAGTCGAGGTTTATATAACTCGAGTTAACCCTTGTATAACTCGAGTTATCTGTGTAGAGGTGGAACGATGCGTTTAGGTGTTCTTCGTCTTTAAGAAGCCAACCTACCAGAATCCGATCATTTGCTCCACTTCTCTCTGTCCAACAGCTCTCAAACTCTCTCAAGTGTTCCGTAACACTTCCTTTGGATCTCTTGAGGTAAGATTGAGTTTCTAACCCTTTCTTTCCTCATTATTTCTGCAAGAATGTGCATATTAGGGTGTTGGAATAAAATGGGTATGAATCACTTCGATTTTGGGCGATTTCGGGAGATTCCTATTTGTTTGGCTGGGTTTGAGTGTGGATTCATATGTAGGAAGTTGATTAGAGTATATGTATGCATTTTGTAATGATTTTCATCTGTTGCTTTGAGTGATTGATCGTATTGGGTAGTTTGGGTAAGTGACTTACTCGAGTAAGCATTTTGGTCAACTCGAGTAAGTTAATTCAGGATTTACTCGAGTTATTTCATGACTAACTCGAGTAAATTGTACCATGTTCAACTCGAGTTAAAGTTAGCATCTGACTAACTCGAGTAAACCGAGGTTCTGAGGGACCAAATCGTGACGTTTTGTAAATCGCAATTTTTAGGAGTTTGGATAATGGGATTCTGACTTATGGATGTCCAGTCAGTAACCACATCAGTCTTTGGGGACTATTTTGTAATTTGTCAATTTTCGGGGACTAAAACATAATTTTACACTGGTCGGGAACCAAACTGTAATTTTATGTGGATTGAATATTTTGGGTCGAGGATGATGGATTCACTCTAGATATATTTTCAGTGACTTTGAGGGGTCTACATTTGCATTGCATGTCATACATCGGTACCGTCACAGTACCACATATTGATATTTGCTATGTTTGTATCTGTACAGCTCAGTGTGTCTGCGAGCAGAAGCAGCCACCAGCGAGTGGTATTTGACTGGATCCTCGGCTTTGGATACCAAGTGAGTAAAATAGTAGCTTCAGACAGATAGGTTGTGTCTTCAAAATTAAGGATGCTATTTTTGATATGTCTAGCTATGGCATAAATTTTGACTATTAAGTATTGGGTTAATTAATAATCTAGATATGTAATTATTATTAACCAACATTTTGCTATGGAAAATAAAGTATATATTGGTATATATATATACAAAGAGTATTTTGTAAATGAGGTAATAAAGAAAAATATGTTGCATGATTGTATGTGAAATATTATGTATCACACAGAATGTGGGGACACCCTACTACGGAGTATGTAGTCTTTAGTATACTATTGTATATTATCACCCTACTACAGAGTATGTAGTCTTTGGTATACCATTGTATATTATCACTCTACTACAGAGTATGTAGTCTTTGGTATACCATTGTATGTTATGATCTTAGTTACAGGGGTAATGGGGTGACCGTGTATCCAGGCCAGATACATGCTTTTATGAGCAGTCAGGTGGCGGAGTCCACACTGCTATATAGATATGAAAATATCTCATGGTCCCATAATATGAAATCACAAGTATATGTATATATTGCCTGAATGCATGTTGTATGATATGAATACGAATGTTTTGGTAAAACAATTCTCAGCAAATGTATTATGTATATAGTGTGTATACTATATGGTATCTAAATATGTGTGCGGTATTTTGAAAAATGATTTCAAACCAGTCTTTGTGAGGCAAGTATGAGGCGGTCTGGCTTGTTGTTTTCTCAATAGGGATTATTACCCCTTTTTCTTTTGTTGTCTATGTTAATCTTTGTTCACATGTGACATTTTGGATGCTCAGTATCTGATCCACCTCTCGGACCTAGTGAGGCGCTTTTGGCTATTATGAGTGTCATTGTTCGGGACTCTACTTTGCTATGTCATAGAGCTCTACATTGGACTACTATTGGGGTATTGGGCTACACTGTTGTATTTTGGGATAACTCTGATGATTTTATAACTCTATTAATATTTTTGCTATATTGTATATATATATATATATATATATATATAGTTTACTTTATTCATAAACGTTTTTATAAATGTTTTAATAAATATTTGATAAGTCGGGTAGAATATCTGTACTCTGAGGCTTATGCGGGATGAATCGGACTTCCACAGATGATCTACCTCGTACGCCGATCACGAGCCTGACTGTGGGTTGTGACAAGGTGCCTCTGGTCACGGTCGTGACCTTGCTTTGACCCTCCAACGGTAATTCGCGCTACACGATCTTTACACCCTTTGAGCCGGTTTTCATCGTACTTTCTTCCATTGATTTTCCAACTTCAAAAACACATTTTCCATGAATTTTTCATCTATTATTTTTTTTTATCTAATTCCATGCATTCTTTATCACCTTACATAAAACACAAAAGGTGTATAAATTCACCAATAATCAAGTACAAGTAGGCAAAAATGCTATACTTTTATACTTGAATTATTATGTAAATTTAGGACATATCAATCATGAGAAGTGAAAGATCAACTTTATGGTCGTATGATTCATATAATTCTTAATAATTTGGCACGACCACTTATGAATTCTATTCTAACATGTTGGATAATGGTATATTGTGTATCCAATTGGTAGATATAGGCTAAGTCCTATATTCTTTTAATATTATTTTAGGAATATTTTAATAAGTATTATTTATGTGTTAATGTTGTCCAATGTTGATATATGTGTATTAACATTAAGATCGATTGTTTTGATTGCACGTTAGTTCAATAAATGATGCTTATTTCATTTATTGTTTTGACTTATTATCATGTTGATTTGCCTTAATGTGGTATGCAATATTTTATATGTTGAATTATTGCCCAATTATTGAGTTTGCCTTAATAATTGAGATGAGCAAGATAGATTTTCCTAAGTCAAGTGAACCTTAAAAGTGAATTCAAATAATCATTATTTACTATCTATAAAATTAAATATAATATAGTTAATTGTTAAGACCGAGATGATAAATGTGTACCTAGTGTACATTTTGATTTAAAACTTAATAAGAGACTATGCTAGTTTAATTTTGGAAAATTAATTTTTGAGTCTCTCAGGTTTGCCCTAATTAGTAGGTCGGTCATCGTGTTTTCTTGCAAAAGCAAGTTAGTCCTTCACACATTTTTTTAACTAACAGAGTTAACGAAAGTGGATGCTTACAGAAATGCCCTCCCTTAAATTTCAAAACCATAGCCATTTCTGTCATTTTTTCTCTCTCTGTCTCTCGAAACAATCTCTTTTTCTCTCAAACCCGTATTTTCATCCATCCATACTAAATTTCTTCATCCAAAACCCATCATATCCCGTGGAAAAAAAACTAATCAACCTTATGAAAAATCAGTTTTGAACACTCTGGAAGAGAAGTGTAATATCCCGCTTATTTTAGATCTCATAGTATTCCGAAGTGATTTCGAGTTGGGATGTTGACCTTTGAGTTTGAGGGTTGTGCTGCTTGTGTTATGCACGTTGGAGGTCATCTATGTGCTTAGTACAGGATATTGTACACTTAGTAGAGGCTTGAACCTTGATCATGAATGTGCGTTGAGTGCAACGTACACAGGAGGTCATCTACGTGCACAGTACTGAGTACTATGCACGTAGACGGGGATGAGTTGGCCGAGAGCTTTGCTTGGTCTGTGTGCATCGTATGGAATATTATGCACGTTGTTCATCCTTTGGGGTGTGACCTGTGAGCATGCTAAGGCCTTCTACGCACACAGCGGGGGGTGGAACGCACGTAGATAGTAGATCTGAATGAGGGGTTTCGGATCTGTCGTCTAAGCATGTTGTGTGGGATGCTACCCATGTAGAGCA